>SCDT01002219.1:8052-31408 GCA_004143765.1 Drosophila melanica | reverse complement strand
TCTTTGGCTAATTAAAACTTCAAGTCATTTAGCCAAATAAGATAACAGCATAAATAGCGTTTTTGCATAAAAAACAACAGAAAAGAAAATCAACAGAAAATAGTCGCTCGCTCAATTTATAAAACTTAGCCAAGCAAACAGCAAAAGTTGTAGCTGTTGTTGTTGTTGTTGTTGTTGGCTGTTGGCTGTTGTTGTACATAAGCAAAGAGATGAAGCGGGCGCGTAGCAGCCATTGGTGGTCCTGGCCCACCCATTGGGCGGCACAGTTGGTGGTTGTTTTTGTTGCTCTTTTTGCATGCTGTGCTTGCCCAAAAAAGAAAGAAAAAAAAGCAAAAATAGTAAAGTGCCACACATAGCACACGCACACGCACACCACACCCCCCACCCCCCAGGCTGTTGATCTGTGGTGCTGCTGCTGCTGTTGCTACGCCTGCTGCTGCTGCTGCTGCTGCTGCTGCACCCATCCCTCTTGCACGTGCAGCAATCGGGCATAATTCGGTTTCAGTCGCTGCTTGGAGCATGCGCGCCGCAGCATCCTTTTTCGGTTTTGCACCGAATTGACGCCAGTTGGCGATTTTCATAACGCTTACGACTTGTGGCATGAATCATGTTTGGGTCAGAAGCGCTCGATGTGTCGGCGGCGCAGCACATCATACTAGGCCTAGCCTCCGATCGGGCAGGACACGCCAGCGCCAGACAACATCCTAGCCAGCGACTACAGTTAGAAACTTCAGCTAAAACCAGTTCAAGTTGAAGTCTTCTTTCGCAAAGTTCATAAAAGCAATTGCTTCGCGTTTCTTAGCCACCGTTTTGTGCCTTGTGTTAACTGAACAAAAAGTTGTTAAGTTTTTTTTTTTGCACTATTTGTTACTGTTGTTGCGTGTGCCTTTTTTTTGTCAAGTAGTTCTTCAGAGTGCCTTATTAAACATAATAACAGTTATATTAATAATACCGAAAATACGCGTCATTTTTTTTTTTGCTGTGTTTGTCGTCGTGTGCCTTAAACAAAAACAAAAATTATTAAATAAATAATAAAAAAGCTTTTAAAAAAAAAAAAGAAACTTTTTGTAGTTCTAAGCCACGCTTAGAAATTTAGGCCCTAGGCTCAAAATCGAAACTCTGCCAATAATTTGCCTTAGATTCAAACAAAAAACAGAAAACAGAAATTTGTTAAGAAACTCTACACGTTTTTATCCATATAAAACTATTTATATATACATATATATATATATATATACACGTTTTTAGCCGTTATTTGTTAAATTTTGAATATATATTCAGNTACACGTTTTTATCCATATAAAACTATTTATATATACATATATATATATATATATATACACGTTTTTAGCCGTTATTTGTTAAATTTTGAATATATATTCAGAATAGTAGTCGCATTTTAAAGCTACTTTTTAACACTGAGATCCAAGTTGATCCGCACTCCAAATTGTTAGTCCTTATTGTTTGTGTTTGCCATTTCGGTTCCTCTCCGTACAATTTCTTGTACAAAAACGTGCTGGACGCGTCTCCGTGCCGCCGTTTCAACACCACAAACGTGCCTCAGCTCGGCGAGCAGACGCCACCAATTATGGAGTCAGTCGGTTTCAACGCTTTTGGCCACCGATCGTCGTGCGCTGCCGTCGTAGTCAACGATTTTTAAAATCCCTTCACCCCGTACGCCTTCAAAGACAATTGTTCACACCCCAAAACCAAAAAAACAAAAAAAAAAGATTTTAAAGAAACAACTAAATTTTAAAAACAACTACAACACACATACACACACACACACATACACAACACATACACACGAGACCCGAGCGTGCCTTTATAAGCATAAGCATAAGCTACACCAAGCCATGTGCCTTTCGAATAACTTCTGAAAATAACCGAAAAACACACACAAAATAACCTAAAAAAAAAAAAGAATACGAAAATTTAACGTAATTTTAAACACACTTCTTCGCTGAGCCCGCAAAATGTTTTCGAAGAGTAAGTAAAAATATTGACAAAATATTTAAATGTTTCTTTTCGATTTTAAACTAACACATTTTAAGCAAATTTATTTGATTCTTAAGAAAATTATATGATATAAATAAAGAGATCTTTTATCAGGTTAAAATTCTGTATTCTAAGCGATATATAGAGAGTTAACAACAACAATTTCAAGAAACAATACAAAATATTTATTATAGTATTTTTTTTCTTTTAAGAAGATACTGAAAAGTATTTTCCGATAGCTATAATAAACTTTTTATGGCTACAACTTGATTACTTATTATTATGTTTAATGAAATGAAGACATAAAACGAAAGTTAATCATAATTGTGCCACAATTCATTAGCCTGGCAACCCTATAAAATACATGTTTGAAATCATAAACTGTTTGCCCAAAAACTATGTTATAAGAAATAACAACAAAGCGAGTGCTTTGTGGCTGCAACATGCCACTTTTGCGCAGCATCCACAGAAATGAAACAGTGCCGGGCAATTAATTAGTCGGACCCATAGAAAACTTGGCTGGCTGTAAATTGCGTCCATTAGCCGCACAGTGTGACTTCCCGGCGAGAAGTGCTTGCCAATTAGTGAGAGCTCGTGCCGACAGCTAATACGAAAGCTAAAGCTAAAGCTAGCACTGAAATTGGCATCCATTTGCATTTACCAGTTTCAGTGTTAGAAGTAGAAATTGTTGTTTATCGCACTAAAATTTTGATGCTCTTTCATTTTATTAGCCACTATAAAAATTCGCTTTGTTAACAAGTGAAACCTTAGTCGGCTGTAATGTTAGACAAACTTCCCCCTGCAGCTATTGTGGCTTCACTTGACTCATAACTATATACTTATCATATATATATATATAATATATTATAGACAGTTGCCGCCTAGTTGCTTGCCGCCATTCATTGAGGCTGTTTGTCTTTCAGCTCTATGAAATCCATCTGTTTGGTCTGTCCTTATTTTATCCCTATTGAACTCCCCGGTTGTCCTTTGGCCCATTTTATGTGACATTTACACTCTTAGTGTGCGTGTGTGTGTGTGTGTGTGGATGTTTATTCTGAGGTTGTGTCTTTGGGGGGAGGCTGCCTGCCATACAGTTAATTGAATTAATGGAGGGTATTGAATTACAGGGGAGTATTCCATTCCGAAAAGCTGTCAAAAGCGGCAGCTAACAAGTGAAAATGAATGTGAATGAATATGTATTCAAATAGATTATGCTAAAAATTTACATTCATTTTGCATATTTCTGATAAATTTAGAAAGTTTATCGAGAAAACTGCACACAAGTAAAAAATATCTTTAAATAATATATAGAAATTACTTTTATAGAAAAATAACTATAAATTTTTATATTTTTAATATTTCAATCTTTACTTCAGCATTTTTTGTGCTGAGAATTCCTCAACATATATTTTACATCATTAAAAACTTTTAATATTAAATTTTTTAGTAACTGCTTTGATTTCTTTCTATATTTAATGGTTTTGCCATTCAAGTTAAAATCTTTCCTGCATAACAATAATGCCTTTTTTTTCCTTTTATATCTTTACTATCTGCTACCACAAGGCACGAAGGGACTGCGTGTATCCTTTGAAAGGACACTGCGCACGCTCCCTTGTTGCCGAAAACGGGTTCCCTCGCTCCGATCAGATTACGCCCCGGCCCTTTGCCGCTGCGCCGTTAAAGCTGCGCAAAACGCTGGCATTTTGCCGGCTGGCGCCACTCGGGCGGGCAGCCGCCGTTGCCGGGCGTCTAAAGTCTACAGACAGAGAGACAGAGAGAGAGAGAGCGAGAGAACTCTACACTCGTTTTTGGGGTTGATTTCGTTTTGCTTTAGTGGCGGCTGCACCCTTTGAGTAAACTTTGGCAAGCAGTGCGCAGGCGCAGGCGGCGCTCTCTCTGTCGCTCTCTCTCTCTCTCTCTCAACCCCGGGCAGACAGCGAAAATGCTATCGACTTTGACGTCGACGTCGGCGTCGACGGCGCGGTTACAGCATCCCCTAGGCTGGTCCAATATCGAGCTAACCTTTTTCAGTTACGTGCCAGATTCCGTGGCCAGCAGACGTGCATCCTTCGACAGTGCCTCCAATAAAGCCGCATCTAACTAAACCAGCCGCCATATGGGGAAATCGGCTTTCTATCAAGTGGCAAAAAGTAAATTTTTTTTTTTTTTCAAACTCTTTGCTGTGGTTTGTGTGTGTGTGTGTGTGAATATGAATGCATGCTGTGTGTGTGTGTGTGTGTGTTTCTGGCTTGTCTCCTATCGGCTACTCGCTGACAGTTTTTGCCGGAAATTTCAAGTGCTTCCGCATGTGTTCGTGACGCGGCGCAAAGATGCGAAAACCAAAACATAAGCTGTGAAAATTATCGATTTTTTTGCATAAGAAAAAAATAAAAAAATAACGCTATCGTGTTCCGGCTGGGCAGTGGGTGTGCGTCTCTGTGTGGGTGTGTGTGTGTGTGTTTATGACTGACACACATTGCCTGGCCTGTCTCCAAGCGGGCAGGACACAAAGACGAAGAAGAAGAAAAATCAATTACAAGCGGAGTGGGGCACAGTTAGCCCGGCGACGACCATTAAGTGAATTTAGCTAAAAATCCAGGCATTAATGTCGCATAAAATGGCGCAGCGACAGCGGCAGCAACAACAAACGCTGTTGGCATCGCCGTCGCAGTCAACGTCGCAGTCGACGTCGCTGTGTGGCATAATGAGAAGGTGGGGGCGATGGGCGAAGGGACGAGGTGGCTGTGCAGCAAGTCACCCCAAGCTACAATGGCCAGGCTTTGATTTGGAAACTGAAGTGCTCCCGTATTCGAGTGTGTGTGTGCGAGTGTGTGTGTGCGAGAGTGTGTGTATAGAAGATTTTCATCAGCAGCAGCAGCGAGGCGACTTTGTCTGGTTTTTTGGGTGGTGGCTGCCCCCGGCCTGTCCAGGCCCGGCCCGGCTATCTCTGCTTTCTGCTTCTGCTTCTGCTTTCTGCTTTCTGCTTTGGGGGTGGTTTCTGGTTTCTGGTTTTTTGGTTTCGGTTTCGGTTTCGGTTTTCTCTGTGCGCTATTTATAACACTTGAACGGCCATTTATTTCATGTTTATAACGCCTGCTCTCGATGTATCTTTGGTTTTCAGTGCCTTTTTCTACAATTTCTACACGTAAAACACTAAGTTTAAGCAAACGATTAAGACTAGGACTAGGACCAGGACGAGCACGTAAACGACGACGCAAAGATGTCCACGCTATCGCTGCGCATACAGCTGGAAGGCGGTCGGGTGACCAAAATGATACAATTCCAACCAAATACGACAGTCTTCGATGCATGCAAAATCATACGCGATAAATTTGCCGAAGCGGTGCAAGGACAACGTAAGTTAAACTCAACTGTAATCAAGATCTTTACGTTTTATTCATCTACACCTTATAATTATACAGCTAGCGAATATGGACTCTTCATTTCGGATGAGCAGAATCAGCAGGGCGTCTGGCTGGAAGCGGGCCGCACCTTGGGCTATTATATACTGCACAATCAGGATACGGTCGAGTATCGGCGCAAGTTGCGCACGTTGCGCGTTCGCATGTTGGATGGTGCCGTTAAGACCATACTGGTCGATGATTCGCAGCCGGTGTCGCAGCTGATGGTCGTCATTTGCACCAAGATTGGCATCACCAATCACGAGGAGTACGGCCTGGTGCGCGAGGATAACGAGGCGCAGAACGAGAACTTGCCGGACAATAAGTTTGGCACGCTCACCCTCAAGCGCAAGTTCACCGAAAAGGATCGCGATGCCAAAATGGAGAGTTTGCGCAAGAAACTCAAGACCGATGATGAAAGTGAGTGGCGTCATCTATCGTTCGTTAGCCAATACTAACTTATGTTTTGATTACTCTTCCAGTGAACTGGGTCGATGTGGGTCGCACACTCCGCGAACAGGGCATCGATGAGTCCGAAACGGTGCTGCTGCGTCGTCGCTTCTTCTTCTCGGACCAGAACATTGACTCGCGTGATCCCGTGCAGCTGAATCTGCTCTATGTGCAGGCCAGGGACGCCATTCTCGATGGCACGCATCCTGTCACACAGGATAAGGGTGAGTTTTGCTTAAGCTTTCAAAGTTATCCCATTTGTTTTTACAATTCGTTTTGTCAATATTTTCATTAGCCTGTGAATTTGCTGGCATTCAGGTGCACATACAATTCGGCCCGCACAACGAGACCAAGCATAAGCCCGGCTTTTTGGAGTAAGTCACCACCAAAAAAAAGCTCTCGCATAGAACTCTCCACTAATCCACTTTTCAACAGCCTGAAAGACTTTCTGCCCCAGTCGTATGTGCGCGTTAAGAGCATTGAGAAGAAAATCTTTGCGGAGCACAGACGACACTTCGAGCTAACGGAAATCGACGCCAAGGTCCTGTACACCAAGACCGCTCGGGAGCTGCCCACCTATGGCGTGACCTTCTTCCTGGTCAAGGAGAAGATGAACGGCAAGAACAAGCTGGTGCCGCGCCTCCTGGGCGTTACCAAAGATTCGGTTTTGCGACTCGACGAGCGCACCAAGGAGATTTTGATATCCTGGCCATTGACGACGGTGCGTCGTTGGGGCGCCTCCCCGAACACGTTCACCCTGGACTTTGGCGACTATGCCAATCAATATTACTCGGTGCAAACAACTGAGGCCGAGCAGATTGTGCAGCTCATTGCGGGCTATATCGATATTATATTGAAGAAGAAGCAGACCAAGGACCACTTTGGCATCGAGGGTGACGAGGGCTCCACCATGGTGGAGGAGTCCGTTGCGCCATCCAAGTAAGTGAACTAGCCACAGAAAAGAAATGAAACTAGAAAGAATTCAATATTAAATTAAATTTTATTTAAAATTTATTTAGGGCCACCTTCTTGCAACACGAAACGAATCGCGTGGAGAAGCTTAACTTGGAAAGTTTGGCGCATCCGGGCATTATGCGGCCCTATGACGGTAAGTCTCTTGGCTCCTATTATACTATATATAAGAATTATTTAAGATATTTGCACTTAGCTTCAGCTTTTTATTGTAAAATATGCTTCATGTTTCAGTTGTGTTGAGTCTAAAATGTAGAAACTAAAAGAACTTAGTTTAAAATAGGAAAAGAATATAGATTATTACAGCTGCAAATATTTGTTTAGTTTGATCGATCTTAAAAAAAAACCTTCATGTATAAAAATATAACAAAACATTTTTATCTGAGTTCAAAAGATATTATAGATTAATAAAAGTAAGACATGAATAATACCTAAAACTTTTATCGAACTTAAAAATTTGAAATAATTGCCAATTATATATGCTCAAAAGATATTGTAGAAAAAGAAGAATAATATTAATGAATCAACACAACAGTTTAAAAAATGTATTTGTAAGAGAGAGTTGGAATATAAAAACTTCAAAAACATAATATCAAAAGAATATAACTTGCAAAACTTCTTTAATCTGGATAGGACTTGTATAGTTGTATAGTTTTGTAGACTCTTTAAAACTGTAGTTTTGCCGCATTGGTTTATATTTTTGTTTTAATTTACTTGCTTATGCTTCTGATAATTTATGATTTCTGATTTGTGTACACCCACGTTTCTCTCTCGCTCGATGTGGCAACGCCGACAGGTGAACGCACCTTCACGCAGAACGAAGTGCAGACCGTGCAATATGGCGCCTTTGTCGGTCAGGTGAATCATGCACACACACCGCCAACGGTAAGTTCTTCTTCTAAATGCAACCCGAGCGACACACATCAATTAATCATTTAGTGCCATTTTGTCTAAGTTGCCATTGCACCTCCTAAAACTATACATAACCTCAAAATTCATTATAACCTCACTTTAAGCAACATCTCAACTAACTTGTGAAAATTCTTTCATATTTTAAACACGCTGCGTTAATGTCCGAAACATTTAGAAAACGATCATGAAAAGTTTCACAAAGTATGTGCCACAAACTAAAGAAAATAATCCATATCCAAATCGAAATGAATTCGTTTGATAATTAAATATCTCTTTCTTATTAGACTAAGGAAGTACGGATTAGTTCTGTGAATCTGACGGAGCCGCAGCGTGCGCTGCTTGGTTACATCTCCGCTGGACAGGATGTCTTAATACGCGCCGACGAGGAGCTGCGCACCAAGGTGAGTCTGACAACCGTAAATAATTAAGGTTTACTAATCCTCACATCTGATCTCATCACAATCAGGCACCCATTCAGGAGCTGGGCAGCGATCTGCGTTCGATTGAGTGGCGCGAGAATACGCTGGACACCTCCAAGCAGGCGGTCAGCTCGCATGTGGCCACAATGAGCGCGGCGACCGCACAGATTATAACTGCGTCGCAGCCGGACGAGGTTGATACGGAAGCCATATCGGCGTCTGTATCGCAAATTGCCCAAACCATACCAGAGGTGACCAAGGAGGTGCGTCTGATTGCCGCCCTCATGGAGAACGATTCGAATGGCGACCAATTGCTGGAGGCGGCGCGCAATTTGTGCAATGCGTTCAGTGATCTGCTGAAGGCCGCCGAGCCGGAGAGCAAGGAGCCGCCACAGCATTTGATCAATGCCGCCAGTCGTGTGGGCGAGGCCACCACCCATGTGCTCAGCACCATTGCCGAGGAGGAGGCGCCCGAGAATCGAGATCTGCACGATATGCTGCTGGCTCTGGCCAAGGCGGTGGCCAACACCACGGCCGCTTTGGTGCTCCGGGCGAAGAACATCGCCGCCAGCTGTGAGGATGATCAGGCGCGCAATCGCGTCATCGGTGCGGCCAGCCAGTGCGCCTTGGCCACCAGTCAGCTGGTGGCCTGCGCCAAGGTTGTTGCGCCCACGCTCCACAACGCCGCCTGCCGTGAACAACTGGAGGCGGCGGCCAGGAACGTTGCCCGGGCGGTGAATTCGCTGTGCGATGTGTGCAACGAGGCGAGCAACGATCCCAAGCTGAAGGCCGATCTGATGGATGCGGCGCGTGACGTCTCCAAGAGTCTGATGGAGATGCTCGAGCATGTGAAGTTGAGCACCCGGGAGCATGCGAATCACGCCAGCCAGGAGCTGAGTCCCGTCGAGAATGTCATCATCGGCACCGACATCCTGGTGGCCACCAATGATCCACAGGAAATGGTGCGACATGCCCGCACCCTCGGCCAGACCACCGCCCAGCTGATACAGAGCATCAAGGGCGAGGCCGATCAGCAGGACGATGCGGATATGCAGCGACGCCTCCTGTCGGCGGCCAAGCAGCTGGCCGATGCCACCGCCAAGCTGGTGGAGGCGGCCCGACTCTGCTCCACGAATCCGCACGACTCGGACAATCAGAATGCGCTGCGTCGCGCCGCCGAGGAGCTGCGCGAGATCACCACCAGCACCGCCAACACGCCGGCCATGAAGCGCAACCTCATCCAGCGGCTGGAGTTCTGCTCGAAGCAGGCCGCATCCGCGGCCACCCAGTGCATCTCGGCCGCCCAGAATGCGGTGCAGCACAGCCAGGACCATCAGACCAAGGAGTCGCTGCTGCAGGATTGCAAACGTGTCGCGGACACCATTCCGCGACTGGTCACCTCGCTGAAGACGACGCGCGCCGTGCCCGACGATGCGCACGCCCAGCTGAACCTGATCGAGGCGGCCGAACAGTTCATCGAGCCGGCGCTGCAAGTGTCCAAATCTGCGCGTGCGCTGCAGCCGACTGTCACCGATATACCCGCTGCCGCGCAGCTCTCGAAGAGCGCCCTGCATCTGGGCCAGAGCGTCTCGGCGCTGCATTCGGTGGCGCAGCGGGCACGCGACGCCTGCGGCGGTCAGGAGCTGGAATCCGCTTTGGAGGCGGTGCGCAAACTGCACCTGGTGCTGGACGATACACGCCAGACGGCACTGGCCGGCCAGCTGCGTCCGGTGCCCGGCGAGACCGTCGAGAACACCGCCGACGAGCTGCGCAAATCGGTCAAGAATGTGGGCATTGCCCTCAGCCAGCTGCTCAGCTCCGTGCTGCAGGGACAACGCAGCTATGCCGGCGCCGCCGGACGAGACACGGCCCTGACCCTGGGCGATTTCACCAAGAGCGTGCACGGAGTGGCGGCGACCACACAGAATCCGGCGATAATTGACTGTGCGGACGATGTGGTCACCAGCTCGGCCCGACTGATCGAGGAGGCGCAGCGCACTCTGCAGGGCGTCTCCGATCCGCAGGCGCTCACCCAGGCGGGACGCGATGTCACAGGCGCCCTCTCCCGCACCGTTGACTGCATTCCCGGCCAGCGGGAGGTGGACGCAGCGCTGCGCAACGTCAGCGATCTGAGCGAGATTTTGTCGGTCAGCGAGTTCCCGGCCTCGGATCGGCCATACGGCGAACTGCAGTCGGAACTGAAGCAGGTGGCCGAGCAGCTGAGCACCGCCGGCGGCCAGATCGTTCAATCGTATGCCAGTCCCGCCCAGCTGGCGGAGAGTAGCCAACACTTTGCGGCCAACTATCGGGACCTGTTGTCGGTCAGCATGCAAATGGCCGGGCAGACCCAAACGGACGAGCCGGTCCGCTCCCAGATGATCGATTGTCTGCGCAACGTCTCAACGCAGTCGTGCTCGCTGCTCTCCACGGCCAAGTCGATTGCCGCCGATCCCGGCCAGCCGAACGCCAAGAATCTGTTGCACGCCGCCGCGCGCAGCGTCACGGAGAGCATCAATCAGCTGGTGGACGCCAGCATCCAGTCGGCGCCCGGGCAGAAGGAGTGCGACAATGCGATGCGCAACATCGAGGCGCTCCGCCTGATGCTCGACTATCCCCACGAGCCGATCAACGAGATGGGCTATTTCGATTGCGTCGAACAGGCGACGGCCAAGTCGCGGAATCTCGGCTACGCCATCTCCGAGATGATCAACAATGCCAAGCAGTCGCAGCACGTCGAGTTCAGCCAGTCGGTGAACAATGTGAACGACTCCATTCAGGGCCTCATGGAGAGCTCCTCGCAGGCGGCCTATCTGATTGGCGTCTCCCATCCGAGCAGCGTCGCCGGACGTCCCGGCATCATCGATCAGGCGCAGCTGACGTGGGCATATCAGGGCATCCGGCAGCATTGCGATATCGTGAGCAGCGCCCAGTCGGGCAAGCCGCAGATGATCTCGGCGCTAACCGTGATTGCGAAGCACACCAGCTATCTGTGCTCGATCTGCCGCCAGGCTAGCATGAACACCAGCAATCCGGTGGCCAAGAATGAGTTCATTGTTTTGGCCAAGCAGGTGGCAACGGCCACCTCGGATCTGGTGCAGGACATCAAGGCCATCGAGGAGCAGCCAACGGGCGGCAGTCGCGAGCGACTCGTCGAGCCGCTGCTGGAGGCCGTCAAGGCGGTGCGCCAGTACGCATCCAGTCCGGAGTTCATTTCGATACCGGCCAAAATATCGGCGGAGGGTCGCAAGGCCCAGGAGCCGGTCATCCAGGCGGGTCGCGGTGTCATCGATGGCGTCGTCGAAATGGTGAAGGCAGCCAAATCGCTGGCCCTGTCCCCCGATAATCCGCCCGTGTGGCAGCAGCTCTCCATGCACTCGACGCCCGTCTCCGAGTCCGTCAAGCGACTGGTGGACAACATACGCGACAAGGCGCCGGGACAGGCACAGTGCGAACAGGTGCTCCATACGCTGGGCATCTGCACACGGGAACTGGACAGCTGCGCATTGGCCGCCAATGCCCAGGGCCTGAGCCGGCGACGGGACAACAATCTGCACGGCTTCAGCGGGCAAACGTTGAACTCGGCCGCGGAGCTGCTGGACAAACTGGAGCCGATACGCGTCGCCGGCAAGAACAATGCCGAACAGCTGGGACATGCCGTCGGCGAGATATCCCGTTATGTGGTGCCCATGGTGAATGGCGCCATCGGTGCCTGCACCCACATCGTGCACAGCCAGCAGCAGATGTCGCTGATTAACCAGACCAAATCGGTGGTGGAGAGCGCCATCACATTGGTCCAGTGGGCCAAGGATTCGGCGGGCAATCCGCGCGCAACCAGCGCCCATCCCCGCTTGGATGAGGCCATCGATGGGACGCGTGAGGCCATCCAGGAGCTGCAGCAGACCGTGGAGAAGATCGACGCCGAGACGGGCATTGTCACCGGGCTGATGGAGCAGGTGAATCGCTCGATAACGCGGCTCACGGACAAGCGACAGTCGCTGCTGAATGCCTCCTATTCGGACAACTTTGTCGATTACCAAACGCGGATGGTGGCCACCGCCATGGAGATCGCCCGGCTGGGCAACGAGATGAACGCGAAGAGCAGCGTGGAGCCAGCGGATCTGCCACAGCTGGCCGTTGACATGACCCAGCGGTATCAGGTGCTCACCCAGGATTCGGTGGGTGCCAGCACCACAACCACCTCACCGGATGTGGCGATGCGCATCCGCAGCACCGTCATCGATTTGGGTCGTTCCGTAAGCGCCATGATCCAATCGTCGGCGGGCGGCGCCAATCCGAACGATGCCAGCGCCCAGAAGGAGATTGCGCGCAACGCACGCGACATATCCGAGAAGGCGGCCCAGGTGCTGGCCGCTTTGCAAGCCGGCTCTCGCGGCACCCAGGCCTGCATCAATGCGGCCCAAACCGTGTCCGGCATCATTGGCGATCTGGACACGACCATTATGTTCGCCACCGCGGGCACACTCCACTCGGATGGCGATGGCAGCTTTGCCGATCATCGCGAGCACATTTTGCAGACAGCCAAGGCTTTGGTGGAGGACACCAAGGTGCTGGTGACCGGCGCCGCCGGCACACAAGATCAGCTGGCCAATGCGGCACAGAATGCCGTCTCTACCATAAGTGAGTGCATTTATTAATTTTGATCAACTGATAACTGATAACTGATCAATGTAATTCTTTTATTTCCTATGTTTAGCTCAACTCGCGGAGGCTGTTAAGCGCGGCGCCTGCTCCTTGGGCTCCTCGCAGCCCGACTCGCAGGTGATGGTCATCAATGCCGTCAAGGATGTGGCCTCCGCTTTGGGCGATTTGATCAACTGCACCAAGCTGGCCTCCGGCAAGCCCATACACGATCCCTCCATGCAGGGTCTCAAAGAGAGCGCCAGGGTATGTTTGAATCCCCACTTTTGTATTTTTGAGAAACTTTTCCCTACGTCTCTTCATCTCTCTAGTTTTTTTTTTAATACTCTCTCTCTTTTTGCTGTAAAGCTTTCGTTGTTGTGGCTTTTATTTGATTAGTGTATAATATTTACAGTCTTTTTTTTTTGTAAATCTGGTATTTTTGTAACTGTAACTGACTTTAATATGGTTATGGTCTCTTTTCTGGGGTGGTTTTAATAGGCAAGATTTTAGCTACAAACGAACGGGACGTGATTTTAATAAATCTATGTTTAACACATTAAAAATGGGACATGGTTTCTGGTGAGACAGATAGAAAATTAGCGAAACTAGCTTACAATTCACAACTGGTTAAAGCTTCGAGAGTTTTAGACTGAGACAAATGATTAGAATTTATTTTTACCAATTTTAGAAAAAGAGAACACAAACACACACGCATACATAAATGTTGTTTGTGGCATTTGGAGTACAGTAAACGCTCGCAAATTAGAACGTTTAGGAAATTTAAATTTCTAGCAACTATAAATGAACATTTTTAGCTCGAAGACAACTATTTTTTTTTGGTTTCTGTAGGCAATACCGAATATTTTAAATGTTATTACAAAAAAACGTTCCAATTAGCGAGCGTCCACTGTTTACAAGTAAATACTTTATAATCGTAAAATGGCTTTGGCACTCATCCATCTACATCCACTTATAAGAAAATGATCCAAAACAAACACTATTTAATACCGCTAGCTGCTGCTGTTGCTGTTGCTGTCGCTGCTGTTTCATGCACCAAACGAGCCTCCGAGGGCAACTCGTCCCGGTTGCTGCTGCAGTTGCTCACCTCAATCTCAATTTCTTCAGCTTTTGTTATTGCCGCTGCTGCTGCTGCTGGCGCCAATTTTTTTTGTTTTTCCTAAATGTTAATAATTATTTTCAATGTTTAACCCACACCAAAAAAACACACACACACATACGCATACATATTTTGTGTACATGTGCATAAACAGCCCTCGCAACATAGTCACCACCACACAACACCCGATTTCTCAACTCGCCGTTATCAGCTCTAACTCTATGGTCAATCATTCAAGCAAACAATCCACCCACCACCCACCCTTCGGCCTGCTGCTCTGCATGCATTTGCTGCGCTCTCTCGCTCTCGCTCTCGCTCTCTATGTCGATCCACCACCACCACCAACAACAACAACAAGTAATTCACTGAACCACCCTCCCACACATTTGTAAAAAGCAAAGAAGAAAAATCCATAAATTCTTGTATATTGTTTTTCATTTTCGTTTTTTTTTTTGCTAATTTTTGCGCGTTCGTCGTCTCTGCTCTTCTTTCTCTCTCTCTCTTCCCATACACACACACACACACATACGAACAAAAAAAAAACCAACTCTCATGAACTGTACAAAAATCGCTCTCCACGCTCTCTTCATGCGCTGCGCTCGCTGTGGAATATCTATCTATATAAATGTAACGTATCGATAATCGAACATGCATCGCTCTCGCATTCGAACTCGTTATCGATATCATCCGCATATCAAAAACCGTTGTACAACAAACGAAAACCAACCACAAAGCAGGCGCTTCGAGATGTTTGCCAAACAGCTGCCAGCGCCCATTCAGAAACTAACACAGCAACAGCAGCAGCGCCAGCGGCAGCGGCAGCGGCCAGCAATGGATTCATGAGTCATTAGGGAGACGCCTCCCACAACAAATTGGAAACTTTTGACGAAAATTCTCTTTAAAACATTAACATTAATCATTGCACAATACAAACAAAACGAAAAACATAATTCCAAACATTTTATGCCACTTGAAAAACTTTTGTAAAACTTGTGGATGTGAGTGGAGGGTATTCTTAGGGAGTACATATATATATATATATATATGGAGATGTGGTTGTGTATATTATATATATATACATATATACTCAGAACAGAACAGTATGACAGTTTTCCAACTGATTTTTGCCGTGGAATTTCATGTTTTTTTAATCAGTGAAGTTCGCTTCAAATCAATCTTCATATATATTTCTTGAAAAATCAGCTTAAAATATAATATATATATATATATTTTTTTAACAAAATGCAAAACAAAAACTGAAACAAAAGTTTTTTTTGCGCATTTTTTAATTTCTNTTGTTTATCAAAATTAATATTTTAAGTTTCTCGTTTAGAAATTGTTGAACCAGCCAGGCGAACTGTTCTATATATATATATAGAATATATATACACATGTATACATATATGTATATATATATTCCCATATTTGTCGCTGTTCCATAACATCTGCAAGTTCTCCACTTTTTGTCCAATGTTAAAGTCCTTGAAGTTAAATGTTGTCTAATTTCTCGAATAAAATGCCATTAAAAATATGTTGTTCATTCTCAAAAATACATTTATAGCATACATATATATATAACTAGATGAACCCAAAAGTGCCAAAGCCAACGTTATATTTTGTAGTCGTATTACAAGTAGATCTTAGTTTATAGTTTGTAGTTCCTAGTAATTCCATACTTGATCATTATCTGTACCTTTTATATAGAACTTGACATTAATCACAAACAATTCTGTTTTCCCAAAACGAAAAACAACAATACGAACAAAACACACATTGTTATTGCATTTAGGTAATGGTGCTGAATGTCTCCTCGCTGCTGAAGACCGTGAAGGCCGTGGAGGACGAGCACACACGTGGCACACGCGCCATGGAGGCCACCGTGGAGGCCATTTCACAGGAGATACGCGTAAGTTGGATTTATTTTACCTAATGATCGTTCGCTTGAGAAACTAATCAAATGTTCCGTTGCAGGCCACGCAGGCACCACCACCGGTGGGCAGCCCACAGATGGGACCCGAGGACTTGATCCGTGTCACAATGAATGTGACCGCTGCCACTGCGAAGGCTGTGGCCGCCGGCACCTCGAATCTGCAGGCGGACATTGTGGCCGCTGCCAATTTGGGTCGTCGCGCCATCTCGGACATGCTGATCGTCTGTCGCTCCGTCGCCTGGAACTGTGCCGAGACGGAGGAGCTGCGCGTCCGCACTTTGGAGGCGGGCACCGCTGTCGCCGAATCCTACCGGGAGCTGCTCAACGGAATACTGCACAATTGCAGCGCCGATGATCGGATGCATTTGTCGCGACGCGTCGCCAAGTGCGTCACAGATCTGGTGGCGATGGCGCGTCTGCTGAAGGGCTCCGATTGGATCGATCCGGAGGATCCCACCGTTATAGCCGAGAACGAGCTGCTCGGCGCCGCCGCCTCCATTGACGCGGCCGCCAAGAAGCTGGCCTCGCTGCGACCACGCCGCCAGGCGGATGTCAAGGTGAATATCCATCCCAAATCAAGCGATTGCCTATTTTTGTATTTCTTTTTTAATGGTGTTTGTGAATGGTGAATTGAAATCGAAAACTAACACACAGCTCGCGGTCGTCACATGTTTAACTGTTCATTTAGCACGTAAGCAAATCCAATCAAGCACAAAACCAAAACCAACTACCCACTCATCTAGCGATTCCAGTGAGATATGTTTGATATTCTTGGTTGTTACATTCAAAAGTTCACCCAGGAATCAAACATATTATTACTGTGATTGCTCAAACTCTACTAAACAAATTCCCGCAACTTAACTCAAATGGTGTTTGCTAATCTAATATTAATATTGATATATAACGAATATATATAACTAACCACTGGCTTCTCCATTCACAGATCGAACTGGATGAGAACATGAAGTTCGATGAGATGATCCTGGAGGCTGCCAAGGGCATCATGGCCGCCTCGGCTGCCTTGGTGCGTGCTGCCAATGCCGCTCAGCGTGAGCTCATCGATCAGGGCAAGGTGGCGCGACGTCCGCTCACCAGCTCCGACGACGGCCAGTGGTCGGAGGGTCTGATTTCGGCCGCGCGTCTGGTGGCCGCCGCCACGCACAGCCTGGTGGAGGCCGCACAGAATCTGGTGCGCGGCGTCGGCACCGAGGAGATGCTCATCTCGACGGCCAAACAGGTGGCCGCCTCGACGGCACAGCTTCTGATTGCGTGCAAGGTGAAATCGAATCCGAACTCGGAGGCGGGACGACGCCTGCAGGCTGCCGGAAATGCGGTGATCAAGTCCACCGATAATCTGGTGCATGCCGCACAACAGGGCCTCGAGGCCGAGGAGGAGCACTCGCTGAAGATCAACACATCGATGGTGGATGGCATGGCCCAGGAGATTAACGCTCGTTCCGCTGTGCTGCGCAAGGAGAAGGAGCTGGAGGAGGCGCGCCAGCGTCTCAAGCACGTGCGACAGGCGCAACGGTACGCCAAAAACACCCAGGGCTGCACCACCGACGAAAGCGACACGGAATACGCCTACAGCAGCACGCTCAACCGGAGCCAGAACAATGTATGAGAACAGGCATTTTGATATAGCCATTAGCTTTTAGCTTATAAGTTTTGACTGCACCAACGAATTGGCAACACTCACTTGGTGTCGGCGTAGCTGTAGCTCTAACCCGTAACTTGTCTAACCAATCAAATCTCTTTCTCGCTAACCCTTAACAGACTTTGGGTCGCGGAGGCGCCTACTACGGCTCACAGTCGGGCGATTTGCCCAGCTCGCCGAGCTACTACTCCGGCTCCGGTGCGGGCAGCCAGCAGAAGCACCATTATAACTATGCCAGTCCGCAGCCGCAGCATTTCCATCATCCGGGCGCCGTTTCGCCGCCGCCGTCGAATTATGCGCCAATGGACGATGTGAATGGTGATTTTCCGCCGCCGCCGCCGCCGTTGTCAACGACCATTTCTAACATGCAAACGGCGACATCCGGTCACAGTTTTCGCTCTAATCCCAAACTAACCGCCAACGCTGTGCCGCGCCCCTATCCTGGCAGTCCAGTGGCCGGGGCGTCGGGCAGCAATGGCTTTGCCATCCCATCGGCATCGGGCACACCCACTAACGCCAACTATCAGCACAGCTTTGAAACGTCCAGCCTTAAAACGCAGAACTCCGCAACATCAAAGAGCGCGCCCGCTGTGCCGCCGCCGCCGCCGCAGAAGCCAACGGTGAATCGCAATCTGGAGGCGTGTGTGCAGGATCTGCACGACAAGACCTTCGGCCAGGGCGGCGTCGTGCAGCTGACCGGCGGCAATGCGTATCCCGGCCAAAACTACGAGGGCTACACATCCAGGTGAGACAAAAGCTTCATCCCTCTCTCTGTCCACTTGCTAATCTTTTGACCGCTCCTCAGCAGATACGAGACGCGCAACTTTGACAAGTCGGACAACAACAGCGGCAGCAGCGAATTGGGCCTGGCAAAGCCGCTGGAGTCGAGCTTCTCCCAGATGACGCTCAACACGGACGGCGGCAAGATCAGCATTGTCGATCAGGGCTCCGAGCGACTCACCTCGATGACACAGCGCGTCATGGAGCGCAAATCGTTCACAACAACGACAGAGTCGCGATCCGAAACGAAGACGGAGAAGCACAGTTTTCGACTGGAATGAGCGGAAGCAGCTGGAGCAGAAGTTGCAGTTGGAAACTAAACGATCATTTTTGCCAAATGTGCTTTTAACATTTACATACATACTAATAGTAATAATTTAACATTAAATTATAATTAGCCACTAGCGATAATATGTCTATATATATATATATATATACACACACACACATACGCCCTAACTCTAACGTAATCGCTTTCCCTTTTCGATTTGTGTTCTTGTTATTTTATATTTGCGAACAAACTTCTTGTGCATATTTGTTGTGAGCTTCTTCTGTGTACGTGTCCATTTGCCAATTAATTGCCACTCTATACTATATCCGACGAAATCGCCGCTTCGGCACGTAAACAGCATAACGAAACTATATTCAAACAAAACAAAAAAAAACACTTTCTACTAATCAAACGAAACCTAAGCAAATCAACAACACAACAATTATTATTAATCTGTAATCAAAACTAAATTCAAATTGGGCTCATTTAATTACTGTTAGTTCAATGCAATTTATTGCTGTGCACGTAATTTAAACAAAAACAGATTGTGAATTAACATTTTAGTTAATTGAATTCAATTGTGTTGTTCGCATAACGTTTAGTTCTTAAATCATCTATGTACGTCAACATTGTTCTATGTTCTTCGATATGAAACAAAAATTGGTTTTCTTCTCTCTGTAATTTCGTTTTGTATATACGAGTACATATGTGGAGACGTCGTGTATACGTAATTGCATATTTTAATTGTGTAATTTTTTTTTTGTAAATTAATAAAAACAATATTTTAACAATACCAGCGATAGCATTTTTTCAATTATTGTATGTCGGCTGGAGTTGTGTGCAGGGTATCTCCTCGTCGGGTACATTTTAAGCTGTTTTTTTTGTATTTTTCAGAATTCAAACTACAATAACGGAAAACCGATGAAAAACTTTAATAAGGATGCATTTATTTAAACAATTCATGAAAACAATTTGTTAACATGTCAAGTTTTATATTCTAGGTTGCCGAGATAAGTTGCAGTTATTTATATATATATGCCTTAATTTTTTAATAATTTTAATATAAATAATAAATATAAAACTATATTAAGGATTCATTAAAACAACAGCAATTGTAAAAATGTAAGCAAAACATTTAATCAATAAATATATAAAAGTACATAAATTCCGTTTTTATTATTTTTGGGAGGAAACAAATTTTTTGTGGTCGGTTTGTGAAGCTTTCTTAAAAATTCACCTGAAATACCAGGCCAACAGAATCGCCAGAAGGTCGACAAATTTTTTTTGAAAAGTGCAAAATTGTATTGCATACTTCTAAGGTATTCATTTTGGCCCGCTAATGCGCAAGATTTTCGTTGAAATTTTAGCTAAAACACCAGGCGAACAGAAACGTCAGAAGACCGCCAAAATCAAATGCAATGTGAAAAATTCTATTGCATACCCGCAAGGTAACAGTTTTGTGCAGTTTATAAAATTGTGCTGCATACTTTTAATGGCACAAAATAAATAATGATGTGGAGCAGGAGGAGCAAATAGGAGTGAGGAGTGGCACATTTTGCTGCCCTTAAACATTATAAATGGCCATATCTCGGCCATACATGGTCCGATTTCGGCAAGGTATACCTCTTTCGATTCGTATAAGTCTATAGAATCGATTACCATTAAAAATTTTGAACTTTAAAATTTTCGCGATTTTGGCAAAAATTGTGATGTTACCCCTTGTGTTTTTTGTCAAAAATGGTCAAAATTTAGAATGCGAATTTTTGATTGTCAATCGATAATACTGATTCGTACGAGTCTAAAAAGGTATAACATTCGCAGATATGTCTTTATTTGCCCGAGATATGCGTTTTTGAACTTTCTGAAAACGTTTAAAATTACTATATCTCTGCCATTTATATTCCGATTTCGGAAAGATATACCTCTTTCGATTTGTATAAACCTAAACGAACATAAAATTTATAATTTTTGTCAAAAATGCTTAATATATAGAATCGGAATAATTGAATGCCAATCAATTGTCCTAAACCGCGCTGAATCCTTTCCACGTTGTTTCTGTAATTAGGGCGGTGATCGCCTTGCATCAATCAAGGTATTCGCGTCGGAGCCCTGGATATCCAAAAATTGCTACAGCTGCTGCGCCTCTGTAAATAAATAATATTACTGATAATTATTTGGAACTCTGAATTTGTTGTACCTTGTTACCTTAAAATTAAAAAAAAACCTATTACTTTGCTTATAATTTAACATTCACTAATATATATCTACTTCTACTATCTAATATATAATCAAATTAAATATAATTAAAATTTCAATATTTATTATTTAATAAACAGTATATATAATTCACAAAAAATGCCATAGTATCCGACAAAAAATAAATGCAACAATTAGTCTGTTTGTTTACGGTTTCCTGAACAATAATAATATCCACTCGTTTCGATTCACTCTTCAATGATTCACTTGTACTCATTGTTCAGCTGGCGTCCAATCAGCCAGCGCCTGATCTCCGAGGTGCCGGCACCAATTTCGTACAGTTTGGCGTCGCGCAAAATGCGTCCAGTTGGATTTTCGTTGATGTAGCCGTTGCCGCCCAGGATTTGGATGGCGTCCAAGGCCACTTGTGTCGCCTTCTCGGCCGTGTACAGGATGACGCCGGCGCAATCCTTGCTGCTGCGGACGCCTGCATCGCAGGATCTGGCCACAGCGTACAGGTAGCTGCGGCAGGCGCTCAGAGTCGTGTACATATCGGCCATCTTGCCCTGGATTAGCTGGAACTCGCCAATCAGCTTGCCCATTTGCTTCCGCTGATGTGCATAGTCAAAGGCCACGTCGCAGGCGGCCTGCATGAGACCGACAGGCCCAGCGGCCAGCACCAAACGCTCGAAATCCAAGCCCGACATCAGCACGTATACGCCCTTGTTCTCCTGGCCCAGCACGTTCTTGGCGGGCACTTTGAGATCCTGGAAGACCAGCTCACAGGTGCTGCTGCCGCGCATGCCCAGCTTGTCCAGCTTTTGGGCCACGCTGAATCCCTCCCAGCCCGTTTCCACGATGAAGGCGGTAATCGCGTGTCTGTCCGGCACACCACTTGCCCCCGTCTTGGCGTACACGATCAGTGTTTCGGCGTCGGAGCCATTGGTTATCCAGAACTTGCTGCCGTTTAACACGTAGTAATCGCCTTTACGTTCCGCGCGCAACTTCATTGAGACGACATCAGAGCCGGCTCCAGGCTCAGACATGGCCAGGCCACCGATGTGTTCGCCACTGCACAGCTTGGGCAGATATTTTTCCTTCTGTTCCGGAGTTGCGTTCTTTGTCAGTTGGTTGATGCACAGATTAGAGTGAGCGCCATAAGAAAGTGCCACGCCTCCAGCCGCTCTGTAAGTAGTGCAAGTGTTTTATTGTAGCAGGCCGTCGACGGGCTTTATGCGCTCAGTTACCGCGAGATCTCCTCCATAATGATGCAGTGATCCAAGTAGGTGCCACCAGTGCCGCCGTATTCCGGCTCCGCCGTAATGCCCAATAAACCCAGGTCGCCCATCTTTTTCCAGAACGAACGCAGATCTCTGTGGGTTAGAGGCGAACATCTCGTAGTTTTACTTGGCATTTCTGTTGCGAATTCTTACTTGAAAGTATCCAGCTTGTCGATCTCTTTGGCATGGGGCGCCAGTTCCTTCTGAAAGAAATTAAAGCTGGTTTCGCGCAGTTTCTGCTGTTCCTCGTTGAGGCCAAACATGCCGTCGTTGATGGGGTAATGGGCCAGTGTGCGGCACCATGGTGTTGCGGCCGGTAGACGGCGACTACTATGTTGCAGCAAAGTGTTGCAAGATTTGGTCACGAACCGCAAAGTCATTTTGATGTCGATGTTTTAGAACAAAAGGAGGAATATTATCTAACACGCGATCAGCTGTGACGAGCGCTGACCAACTACAAAAGCAACAGGTGTTGACTGGGTGGCAACGCTGACATGATCGCAAATGTATCGATAGGCGGCAATATCGAATTCAAATGCGTAAAGCAGACACAGAAAAAAAACCACATTCAACTGGTAATTCAAATTTTTCCATTTCAGTCCGTTATTTAGCGTGTGCAACAACCAGGTGGAAGAGTGCGCATGTCTCAACAATGGCAACTGGCAGTGCAGTGGGCTGCTCTGCCGCACACCCTCCGCATCCTGGCGACGACAAACGCCGACAACAACAATTGGAATGAGGGCGCAACGCAACGCGATAAACAAAACCAGCGTCAGCGCCACGGGCTCCCGTAATGGGAATTAAAAAATAGTAACCAGACAGACCCATCAAATCAGTCCTGTCGCTGGCGCTAGCCGTAGCGCGTGAACCGCGGAACGTGTCCTTGATAATGTAACGAGTGTAAATGGAATTTGATTGCCATCTGCTCGCCAGTAGAGCCATCAATATATATGCATTGCTTGCTTGTTAAATGCTGCTGCGAATTAATTGCGGTTGCAACTGTGCAGCGCCTTGGAGTAAAATACCATTACAATCAATAAGTGAGCAAAGGGATATGAAATATGCATAAAAACATTTTATACAATTCGGCAGGCAAATCGATAAACGTCTCTTCCAAAATGGGTGTATAATGAATGTAATGAATAAGTTGGTAACACACGTGTGTGTGCGTTCGATTAACGGCATGCCCGTTGCTGCCACTTGACCCCGACCGCACCGCCATCCATCTTCGATTCTCTCGGGTCGTCGTCTATATCCTGTCAATCAACTTTACTTGTGCGCGCCGAGTGAGGACGCAGTTTGTATTGTATGTAAGACACCCCCCCCCCCCCC
>SCDT01002218.1:0-30996 GCA_004143765.1 Drosophila melanica | reverse complement strand
TGTGTGTGTGTGTGTGTGTGTGTGTGTGTGTGTGTGTGTGTGTGTGTGTGTGTGTGTGTGTGTATTTAAGTGTTTTACGAAATTCAACGTAAAATCAATAAAATTCAAATTAAATAATATCAACAACAATAAAAAAAACCGCTGACAAAACAAAACTCGCAATACCCTTAAATATAAAGCATTTATGTATAAAAAAATATAAACACAATTATATGTATATGTACATATACATACATACATACATATACATATGTAATTACATATATACATTCAGTTTTTCCTCTTTGCTTTCAATTTAATAAATAGATTTTCCAATCAAAAAAGTGATTTTAAAAACGTTAAATACACAAATTAAATTTGGCTTGGCCAAAAGAAATGTGAAGCATGGAGTAAAAAAACTGGAGAATAGCAAGAAAATGTTTGAAAATAGAAAAGAAACCCAAAGAAACTGAAAGGAATAAGGCTTTAGTTGCAGGTAAAATTCATTACTCAATAATATATTAATTTATTTCAATTTATATTAAAAATCACTTGTAAGAATAATAATAAAATAGTCGAATAATTATTGCAGTAATATCAACTAAAATTTATACCACGGAATTTAAGTTAATGAAAGAATTACTGCTATGGAAATTCAAATGAAAACCGCACACACTTGCTAGCAAATCTGAGAAAGCTTATCATATTAAAAACAGCAAACCAAAAAAATAATATAAATAATAATTATAATAATAAAAAACCCTTTAAATAAGCAATGAAAGCAACTACAATTTGTTTTCCAACTTGTGATGACAGCTGTTCCACAGCTAATGCGATTTATTTTCACTCTGTTTGCATTCAGCAGCATGCGGGAATACCGCGAACACAAAGTCCATTTGAAATTGAATTTCTTTTTGTGTTTTCATTTTTTTACTCCTTTTAACACAAAACGATCTACAGAATCGTGGAGGCTGCTTCGCTGTGCAGAGTATAAAACAAATGAAATATCCCCCAAAAGCAATTTGCAAATCATTTATCAAAAGTTGCAAATAAACAAGATAAACAGCACAAAAAACAAAACTTTAAAAAAGATACACAACTACAAAATGCCCTATAAGACAAGCTTAAATATATCTTTTGGATAATAAATAGATAATTTTAATGTTCATCATAAAAGTGAATATAATAAAGCTTTGATATAGAAATGTTTTATACAAAAATCAAATCAATTCTTGTAATGGGAGTTGTTTTCGAAGAAATATAATTCATAGGAATTGCAGCAAAGAGCTTAAAAATCGCAAAAATCCGCAGATGATTTTAGCTGCTTCAAGCGCAATATAAAATTGATGATTCGCAGATCTTTGGCCAAAACAAACAAAAGATCTAAAGATGTTTGGCCAGCAGCCTCCAAATATGTATGCATACTTATATGAAATATACTATATATATTCTGTATATTGTATATATATATAAATATATTGAATATGCGTGCTTGTATCTGGTTTTGCATATTTTGACAAATGGCAAATAGTAGTCAGTCGATTGGAAATTTTTTAGCTTGAATAGAGATACGAATATATATAAATATGAATATGGATATGGTAATGGATATGGATACTTATATAAGAACACAGATACAGATACAGATAAGGATACACAGATAGAGATGAATTTGCAGTTGCAGTTACAGATTGAAATACATATAAATATACAAATAAAGATACACTTTCAGTTGCAGATACAGATACAGATACAGATACAGATACAGGTATAGATACGGATACGGATACCGCATGCAGATTGGAGGGCAAAACAACTTATTTTTACACTGCACTGCGGCAGACAGATTTTTGACATTTCGAAATGGAGGGTCGCCCATTATGTAAGCAATGCCGCGAGCAGAGAAGAGTTCAATGTATTTTCTATGCAACCATTTGCAGCAGCAACAGGAGCCGGATGAGTGAGTGTGCGTGTGAGCGAGGGAGGGGAGCTGGTAACAAGTGCCAAGACTCCCGACGGCCGCGACTCTAGGGTCTAGGGTCTGGGGTCTGGGGTCTGGGGTCTGGGGTCTGGGGTCTGCTGCTGGTTTTACCCTTTGGATTTTCCTTCCGCTGTTTGGGTCTTTATGGCATGTGTGCATGTTAATGGCGAGCATATATCCATTAGTTTCGTGCATCTATGAGTACTCACACTCACACACCCATGCTGCTGTATCTGTATCTGTGTTGTGTTGTTTTGTGTTGTGTGCCCCCCAATGGCAGTGCAGCCAACAGTGCAACAGTTTGCCAGTTAGTCAGTTTGTTCGTTTGTGGGGGTTTCTCGGTCTCATTCAGATTCCGATTCTGATTCTGATTCTGATTCTGATTCCGATTGTTTTTGCTTTCGCTTTGTTTTTTGCGCTGGCACAGAGGGCTGCCACTGTTTCTACACTCGATTTATATTTTTTATCATTTGATTTAATTTAATTCCATTCCATTTCGGCTGCAGGCCCAGACTCAGCCTCAGCCTCAGTCGCAGCAGCAGCAGCAGCAGTCGCAGCAGCAGCAGCCCCAGGCCGAAGCCCGAGTTGCCGCTGTTCCAAAAGCGCGAAAGAGAGATTTCGAGAGCGAAAGAGAGAGAGAGAGAGAGAGAGAGAGAGAGAGTGAGTGAGATGATCAGGCAGCTTTATGATGATCGTCAACAGCAACTGGCGGGCTGCTTCCGAAACCGGGCATAACCATAATCATAGCCGTGGCAAAGCTCATGAGTGCCGCCTGCCCCGCCGTCCGTCTGTCCGGTCTCTGTAGTCAAATACTACGATCATGATCTGCCGCAGTCACACACACAGATTCCTTTTATATATACGTATATAAAGATATAAACATGTATCTTTTCGGTTTTTTTTTCGCTCGTTTTTTTTTTTTTTTTGCTTATATGTTATATATACTTATATATATATATCGTTGTTGTTGTTGCTCGCGTTGATTAATTTTTTTTGTTTCAATTTGCTGCATGCATTTTTTTAAATATTTTTTTAATTTGTTGCTCTTGTTTTCGTTACACTTCTTCGATCCTCAATCAATCAATCAATCAATCAATTGTGCACTCACAATTTATTCCACTTTTCCTTTGCATTTCGTTGACACTTTTTTTTTTGTATGTAATTTCTGTGGATTTGAGTGCATTCAAAAATCCAACGATAGTAAAAAAAAAACACTCGCGACTCACTAATCTAACGCATCGAGAATATAATTCACATTCTACGAAAAACTATATCTATATATGTATGTGTATATTTGTGTATATAATCGTATATCAGGCATCTAGGTGGTATACAACCAGGCATGGCAATGGCATCGTTTGTTTTACACATGCGATTGTACAGATTTCAAAAAAAAAAAAAAACAAATACAAAAAAAATAGTAAATACGTTTCTTTTATGCTAATATATTTTAGAACCACTTTAGAGCGGACGACGATCGCAGCGATGATCCGCAGCTCGTCGCGTACGTGGAGAGACTGAGGCATGCAACGCTAGCGATGCTCGTGTTTAAGCGACGCCGCGCGCCAGTGCTGCCCAATCAGCAGTTTTTCCCGCTGCTAAAATGCGACAGCTATGGCCAAAATGATTCAAATAGTTTTTCTTTAGCTTTTTTGAAAAATTACAAATATTATAAAACTATTTAAGTATATACAAAAAATTTCATTAAAACAAAGATGCAAAGTTTTTAATATATAAAAACAAATTAAGTTTTTAAACTACACAATTACTTAACTTTGAATATAGTTGCTTTAGAAAACTAATTTAATTCATTTATTACGCACGTTTGTTTCTTTTTGATATAAACATGTTGTTTCATGTCACTTGTTGGCGTTTGTTTCACTTTGATTTTTACCCAATTAACTGTTTTTTTCTATTTACAGTAAATGACAGCACTATCGCAATCTCCCAATGACGAGCGCGCGCAAAAGAGCGCAAGGGAGAGAGAGAGAGAGCAAGCCAATATTGTGAACTTGTCGTTGGGGGTGGCTTAACTCTCTCAATTTCACTGCGATCACATTTTACCTCTCCCATTTTATTTGCAGCCCGCAGAGCTCAGAGGCTCTTTGAGAATATAATGGTATTGAGAGTTTTGCAACAGTCGGGTATAACCGACTGCACAATACTTGTTCACTAGCGAAACAGCCTTAAATATGTAGGAGTTTCGCTTGCAAATGTAGCTTTCCTTTAATGTTCGCTTAGACTGGGACTCTGCCATCTGCATTCCCTTTACGACACTTACATTTACTAGTGATGTACAAAAAATTAACAACTTGTTAGCGATAACCTGTGGAAATATCGGCATGCTAATATTATGAATGTTATTTAAGAAAAAAAAATGAATTTTTGGAATTGTAGTTCTAAAATTGGTTTAGAAGTTTACAAAATAAACAAAATGATAATATATAGAATAATCGAATTGCCACGCCTTAAGCGGGTATATACGAGTATATATTTCAAGTTACTAATTAATGGAGGCAAAAAATAAAATTGAGTTTAAACGGACAGACGAAAATTGCAGAAACCCAATATACTAATTTGTATACTCTGTGAACGAGTATAAGAACACTCAATATACTTGAAGATTTCGTAGCATACTTCTAGGCTGATAAAGATATGTATTTATGTATTTTCAAATACTATTGAATAGATTTATACTTTTTATCCTGATTATTAAATTAAAACAAATTCCTTAATATCGGCAATGTCAAAAAAGTTGCTTCGATCTATATACATAATTATCAGTTTTCGACTATACAGAGAAGTAGAATAATTGATCAGAAAAAATATATATTTATATGCATATGTGTGTCTTAATATTAATTCTATTGTTAGTACTTGAGTTCTTGAAAAACTTTGATCAAAGTGGTCTTAAAAACCGGCAAAGGCCGAAAGAGAAATTCCCGAATGTTGCCCTCGAATGGATTATTGTCTTGCAGATTGGATGCGAGGGCTGTGGGCTGTGGGTTTACTTGATGTAGCCCTGGTCGATGGCGTGCTTGAAGATCTCGGCGATGCGCTGCTGCTTGGCGGGCTGTTCGAAGGGGGTTATGTTCCAGACGTCGGTGAGAACGGCGCTCTCGACGATCGCATCCAGGTCGGCCACCTCGTCGTCCTCGATGAGGGACATGGGCAGTGACTCGATGCCCATGCCGCAGCCAAAGCGACCGAATTGCTGCAGCTCCTCCTTCAGCGATTCCCAGGAAATGACCGCCTCCGCATCGCCGCCCAGATCTTTGATCAGCGTCTGGGCGCTCTCCAAATAGGCGCGCAACAGTTCATCGTAGTGCTCCTCGCGCAGCTGTTGGCTGGTGCACGAGTAGATGAAGAAGCTGACATCCAGCGCCAGGGAGGCGCATCGCGCCAACTGATAGTCAATGATGATAATGGCCTCCGGTGTGCCGGACTCGCTGTAGCGCGTCAGAAAGTTGGGCGTCCAGCAGTCGCCGTGTCCGAAGACGCTCAGCTTGGAGCGCGTGGAGACCAAATTGATCAGATCATCGAACAATGGCGGCTGCAGGAAATTATTGGCCAGAGTCTCGTACTTGGTATTGGGATAGGTCTTCCTAACGGCATCCATGGCCACCGACTGGGCCAGCTTGAGGAAGCCCGTGTACCACTCGCGCGTGTGCTCCCCGTAGTAGGTCTCCTCCAGGCTGCCGGCGGCCTTCTCGAAGTTGTCCGCGTCCAGCGCCTTGAAGGCCAGCGCAACGCCATGATAACGGCCCATGGTGTGCATGGTCAGCAGGGCATCCTCCAGCGCAATGTAGCTCTGGCTGCGTGTGGGGAAGCACTTGAGCACAGTTGGTTAAGAGACGGAGTTGCCAGCACTTACCGGTTCGGTGAGCGATAGCCGCGGAAGCCGACATCCTCGAGGACTATGAAATCGTTGACGCCATCGCACAAGGATGCATAGCACTTGGGATACTCGACGAACGGATTTTTCGGCTGTGGCTGGCGCGACTGTTGGAACGCCTCAATCGCTGGCAGCACTTTCGTGTAGAAGTGTATTTCGTTGCGGAAAAAATCGGTGGATCTGAACAGACGACGACGGTGCAAATTGTCCGGCATGCCTTTGATTACCACATTCACCGTTAGTTGGTCGCCGGCGGGCTCGTTGGTGCCGTAAACGCAGAGACGGAAGACGCGACTCAGGTAGGAGTCGCCCTTCTTGCCGCCCTCGCCAAACTTGTAGGATGTGTGCTTGGTGCCGCCGGCATTCCGGATGATCTCATCCAAGGTCGCCTCGCTAAACTTGGCGGAGATGTCGGCGAATGTTGGTGCGCTCATCTTGTCTGTTAACCAGCTACTGTCCCGATTTCTGTAAATGCCCGGCGCTTATAAAACCGATTGACAATGCAAACAAACTGATTTGCGGCAATCAATTACAGCTTGTTGCCCTGTGTTCGGTACACGTCAGAGAATACACACACACACACACTCTTGCAAATGAACTTGCATGTATCAACCCAAACTAACTGTATCAACTATAACATCAATTTACCGGCAACTATGTCTGACGTGGTCAACACTGGCCGAGAGTCTGAAGAGCGCACGTATATTTTACTTGAATTGGGCTGCTTAAGTGCTGTACTTTAAATTTGCCGCCACAAAAGTTTCCGCTCAAAACAAGATTAACACGCCCACACAACACAGATAAGTAAAATGAACAACATGGGGGGTGTGTATACAGGTGTATGTGTGTGTGTTGGCATATAATTAAGCTGTATTGCGATTGTATCGTGTGTGGGACACCTGAACAGCAGTGCGCACACTTAACCAAAAAGCTGTGTGTGTGTGTGTGACATTAATTTTAATATTATTATTATGCAAAAATATTAAATTGCTTACAATTGGCTAATTGACTGTTTTTGAGTTTGAGTGCGTGATTGTAACGTATGTGGCCCACCTAACAGCTGATTAACAGGCGCCTGCTTACAGCGCTCTGTTCAGTGTTGGCAAACTTGACTCTAAACTCAGTGCTGTGTACCGCCAACGGCTTGCACGTGTTGAAATTGTAATTTTGTTTGCGCTGCAGTATTTCATACTTGAAATTGTTGCGCGATGGCTGCGCAAGAACCAGCGATTAAGAAGAAACGCATTTCGAAGAAGAACAAATCCGCCTGGCGCAAAACAGATATACAAGATGTCGAACAGTTTCTGGAGGACCAACGCCAGGAGGAGCGCATCGGGTAAGCAAACCCAACAATCAATTGGTAAACAAATCCAACCACGTCCCACGTTACTTTCAGCACCTTTCAAGACAAACAGAACGAGGATCTGTTCGTGGTGGACGCCTCACCGCTAAAGACGGCGCCCAGCCAGCTGACCATCAAGCAGCGTCGCAAGATGAACGCACTGAAGCCGATGCGCACCTATGAAGCACTGGAGAACACATCCAAGGTGCAGGATCCGATAGTCAAGCGGTAAGCCCAACAGCCCAGCAGCATCCATTTGAGCATCACGATAACTTGCCACTTCTACGGCACAGCAACCACGTGCGACCGCAGAAGAACGGACGCAACATTGAGCTGGAGGTGCGTTGTCCGACGAAGGCGCGCCACCGGCAGGCAAACAGCGATCGCCAACTCTATTATCAAAAGCTGGACGAGCGTCTGGCGGCTAAGGAAAAGAAGGTCAAAGTGGACAAGGACATTTGGCAGGAGGAGGACTTTCGCGACAAAATACCCGGACTCAAGGACAAGAAGGGCTGGATCAGTCGCGATCTGGCCGTGCACATTGCCGGCAACGTGGGTCGCAAGGTGGTCAAAACGCACGCCAGTCTCCGCCACAAGACCACCAAGGCAAAGTAGGTGCCAATGCTAATCACAGCCAAAAAAACGTAAATCTAAATCCAAATTTAAATGCAGCAAATTTGAGCCACCGCATCCGGGCATGAGCTACAATCCCTCGTTTAAGGCGCATCAGGAACTGCTGTCGCAGGTAACGGAACGCGAGGAGGGCATCATCAAGAAGGAGCAGCATCTCAAGCGTGTCACGACCAGCATGTTCAGCAAGGTGACGCCCGAGGAGCGCGACAGACAGCGGCTAAAGGAAATGAGCGAGGGCATCAAGGAGGACGGCGACCCGGCATCGGATGAGGATGAAGAAGGGCCGACCGACAACAGCTATCAGACAGTTAATGCGCCCGTCGAGAACAAGAAGAAGAGCCGGCAGGCGCGCAACAAACAGCTGAAGCAAAAGGAGCTGCAGCGTCTGCACGAGGCCAAAAAGGCGCTCAAAAAACAGACCGCCGATCTGATCAGGTAAGCTAACCGCCGACCAACTGCATCCGCAGCAAGGCTAATGTAGCGCACTTTCTTTGCAGAATCAAGTCCATACGCGCCGAGGTGAAGGAGGAGGCCGAGGAGCTGAACGACCTGAAGAAGCGCCGCAAGGCGAAAGCGGAGCGCAAAAAGTTCGAGACGAAACGTCTGGGCCGGCACAAGTTCGAGGAGCCCGATTTGGATGTGAACATGCCCGAGGATCTGGCCGGCAACCTGCGCAATGTGAAGCCGGAGAGCAACCTGCTCACGGATCGCTTCAAGCTGCTGCAAAAGCGCAACATGCTGCCCACAACGGTGGCCGTCACACGCAAGCGCTCCAAGGTGAAGCGGTTCCCACGCAACTCCCACAAGGAGGCCGGCGTCAGTTTCCAGGATCTGCGCGATCAGCGCAAGGCGGCCGCTGCGGCGGCCAAGGCCAAAAAGGATACTATCAAAATTTAGGATTAGGCTACTTCTATTTTTTGTTTACTGACAAAAAAAACTTACAATCGGATAGCACTATAAATAAACCCCCATTTTCCCCGATTCTGAAAATGTTCAATTTAACAAGCTGATTTCGCAGGTTCACATGAAGGAATAAAAGGTTTAGGGTATCTCTTAGTTGAGTACGCTCGTCTGCAGCATGCTCGCTTGATAATTCTTTGGTAATTGATCCAAAGTAGAATTTAGATTTTATCATTCACAAAATGAGATACGTTTAGACTATGCAGGTTCTTGATCATATATATATAGCAACACTATATATATAAATATTGCATATCATAATATCATATAAATCGGAATATAAACACATACATTTTTCAAAACTATTTTTGTCCTTGTGTGCACAAATTCAATTGGTCATCATCTTCTTCATTATTACTGAAAAGGATATGATCCTAATGATAAATTCACAATAATATTATCATATTTTCAATTACGTCAAATTCCTTCATTTTTCGATTTATTAAAAAGAAAACTTAAGGCCCCTATAATTATAGATAACTATAAATAAATCCCTCCCATTTATGTGCCCCGGTTTAGATAAGCGCTTTGCCCGCGCCTTTCTTCACTTTGGGGTTCTTCTTCTTCTTTTTGGCCTTCGGCAGTTCCGAGTTCGAGTCCGGGTCTACGGGCGCATCCATCCGCTTGGTGCCGCTGCGAAGAGACCCAAATTGAAGTTAACATTTGATTTTGGCATGGACAAGAGGGAGACAGTTGCAGGAATAGAGAGAGAGAGAGAGAGAGAGAGATAGCTACCTTACCTCTTGACAGAGATTAGGCCGCTGCCTGGGATAGCGCTGTCGCCATTGGCTGCCAGTGCCTTGGACCAATCCTCCTCGCTGCCCTTGATGTGGAACTCATCGAGAATCTCGGTCTGGAGCCGTTTCAGGTCCTTCCGCTGCTGTTTGGACAGCTTCTTGGCGGTCTTCTCTAGCTCCTGGTCGATGGAGAGTGCAATGGGCTCCAGTTCGTCGCCACGCGGCAGCTGCGACTCCTGCAGCATGCCGCCCTCGATGTGCTCCTCGATCACCCCGCGGAAGCACAGATTGCACTTTTTCATGGCATCAAAGAACTTGGCCAGCAGCTGGTTGCCCGGCATATTGAGCTCCAGCCCAATGACGTCCACGGTCTTGCCCTGAATGCCCATGCCCAGCAGCACGCTCTGCTGCACCGCATCCAGTTTGAGGCCCTCGATGCGTCCCTGGAAGTACAGCTGGCCAATGTCGGCGAGCAGATCGACGATCAGGCGGAATTCGGACTGCTGGCGGGCATAGCTCTCCAGGCGCTGCAGATCGTGCGGCAGGAAAAATGTGTCCAGTGTGACCTTGTCCAGTGGAGCAACTGTTACAGCACCCTCCATGGCTTTGTTCTTGAGCAGCGACAGGCACAGTTTGGTGTCGAACTCACGGAACGTTTTGGCCATCAGCTTGAGGACGCGACGGGAGAAGTCCTGGTAGTACAGTGGCAGCCAGTTGCCGCGTGATCGCTCCAGCGAGCGGAGCATGATGCAGCTGTGCTCGCCGGTCAGCTCGTTGGCCTTCTGGCTAAGATAGACGGGCACATAGTCGCCGGATTTCCAGAACTTGAGCAGCGGCTCGGTCAGGCCGTAGGAGGTGCCCAAGTAGTCGACACGTTCGGGAACGCGCTCGTGCAGCCGCTCGAGCAGCGTGGGAATGCTCTTGCGCGGACGGATCTGCTCCTTGAGCAGGTTCAGCTCCTCCTCCTCCACCTCCTCGATGCCACCTGGTGGAGACGGATTAGCTCAGCTTATCTCAAAATATCATGATCCAAACTCACCAAGATTTTCCACTTTCTTGTCGTCCAGACGGGCGAAGCGACCCTCGTAGTAATCCTTGAGCATTTGGATGGCGTGCTTGCCGTAGCCCATCCGCTGATAGTTGGGATGGGTGGCGACGCGGACGATGCGCACGCCGGACAGCTTGGGGAAGTCACGGTCGCCGTATTGCTCGGCAACGTTCCAGGGTATCAAATCGCCAGCAGCCTTTTTGCCGCGTCCAAGCGAATCGCTAATGCTCTGTGCCGAGATTTGACCCTCGAGTGCCACCTGGATGACCACCAGAATCTCCGGCAGCTGATCCATGCGCTGCACCGGTGCCAGCAGACAGAACAGATGATGGGCGGGCGCATCGCTCATCATCTGCAGATCGTTGGGTGTGTTCTTGTAGTGGGACGACACATAGATGGACACCAGCCGGTGCAGAAAGGTCTCCGCGGCCTTGTGATACGAGAACAGGGCGTCCCGATTGATGTAGTACAGCTCACAGACGACGGGCATCGGACAGCCGGAGCTGACCACAGCCAGCGAGTCGGCGTTGAGGCACAAAAGATTCATCAGCCAGCGTTCGATGTCATCGTTGGCCTGGTAGCGAATGGACTCATCCAAGCGCAGCGGCGGACGAGCATTGTTCTCCTTCTGGAGCTGGGCAATCAGCTTCAGGCTGAGCGAGCGTCCGGTGCCCTCGTACCCGTTAATTGTGCTGGCCATGAATATCAAATAAGGTCCCATCATCTTCTTGACGAGCGGCAACGGAATCGCAGCCGCCTCGTCGATCAGCAGCAGATCGGCGGCATTCAGCAGATGGGTATCGCTGGGTGCGATATACTGTATCGTCTGGCGGCTGTTGCGCGTGATGTTGATCCGGATGATGGCCTTCTTGTAGTCCGGATTGGTGCTGCGTATGATTGTGTAGTCGGCGTGCTCCTGGTACTCGAGTGCATCGAAGCCCTTTAACACGAACTCGAACAGTGTGATCAGATTCTCCGGATGCGGCGATGTCACATACACGTTCACATACCCAAATGCGATCGCCGCAGCGACGGACAGGCCCATCGCTGCGGATTTGCCCCGTCCACGTGCAGCGGTCAATGAAATTGGCGGCTTCAGCTCCTTATCCACCAGCGCCTCAATGAACTGGGCCACTGCATTGCCCTGGTCATAGGTCTTGCAGAGATTGACCAGTGCGCCAGCGGGCTGCACATTCAACAGACTCTCCTTCAGATCCTTCAGGCCACTCTCGTTCTCCGACGCGACTATGCTCGACGGCTATGCAAATGTGAGAAACAATATTCAACAAATTAATAAACTGAACATGCAATTTAGTGTTATATCCATTCAAATATTGTCTCTAATAAATTCGATTTATAACAATCTTAATTTTATATCTTTTCTTTACACCCTCTTTTCATTTATGTTTATCTTCCGACTTAAACTGATCAGACTGGGGAGATATCCACAAATTTGATAAATATATTATATAGATGTATATCTTGATATGCTTAAATAAGCATGGATTGTCAAATTGAACATGCTTTCTGTTAAGTGATGTTAAAACTATTTGCAATAGAATTTTTAGGTTTATATTCAACTACTTTCATAATCTACGAAATTAAGAAATGTTATTCCATATTCGACAAACTTGAAATCTGTTGCTTTGATAGTTTCATAGAAACGGACGAACAGAACAAAGTCTATTTAAGATCAAGATTATAATTTTGAATGAGTTCAATCACGACTTATCAACTATATCACATAGGCTTATGCCGGCATAAATGGAAATCATGGGTATATCGAATCAGCCAATATTATATATATGCACTATGGCGTGGAGTTTGTCTAAAAGAAAGCACAATTTATGAGATCGATCATTGCAATATGCACTCACATTCACTGGCTCCACGTTGATGGTCTTGGAGCTGAGCGGGAGCACGGTGAGGTCGTCGTTGACCACCAGGCAGCGTTTGCAATCGGACAGCGAGAGGATGAGGCGCTCGTTGAAGCGGCAAGTGACGGTCTGGTGAGCCTCGGTGCGGAAGCGCTTGTGGACATCCATGCTCATGGTGTAGAGCTGTTTAAGAGACTGCATGGTCTTCAGTAGCAATATAATCAGGCCGCCGCCCTCGACGGTCTCCACGGTGCGGGCCAGCAGATTGGGGGTCAGGGCCTCAAAGTCCTGCAGGACGCAAACGCCATAGGTGCGCCCCAGAATGGCGTGTGTCTCAGAATAGTAGCGACCATGTATGGTTGTGGCCACACGGAACGCATCAAACAAATCGACCTCGTTCACATCCATTTTACCGTGGGCAATCTTCTTGGCACGTTTCTTGCCGTGGCTGCAAAAAATGGATGCACGGCATTAGCAGGGATTTTAAGTAAACTGAATTCACAACTTACTTGGAAATTGCCTCGTCCTTGTTCTTGTAGCACCAGAGAACCGTGGGTCGAGCCTTGACGGTGGACTTAATCAAAATGTCGTAAAGAATGGGCACTTGATCGCGCCCCTTGTCGCCGATGATGATGAACATGGTGCGATGGCCCAGCTTAACGCCATTCTCGATCATCACCCGAATACGATTATCAATTTTCTTTTTCACCATCTTTTTACCGTTTGCAGCAAGTAAAATTCGGAACGTGCTCTACAAGTTTAACTGTGACTGCCGCTTCAGACAGTTCAAACGCACGTGCAACTTGCTGCGCTGCACAGCTGACGGCTACAAATTATCGATAACATTCAACATACGACTTAGCAGAAATCAAACTTATTCAGAACGATTTATAGCACACGTAAATAATCACAATAACATAAATGGTATGCAATACATTTCTTTAATTTTTAAAGAGTAAATCAAAGTACAGGGAACGCACGGATGTTGGAAAAATTGAAACATCGATGTATCGACATTAACATCCAATTTTCACTCGATAATTACTTTTTTCGATCAAGACATCGATGATTATAAATATGATTTTCTAATCCACTGTGAAAAATGTGTGTTCATTTCGGATTAACCATACTAGTAGAGTACTTAACTTTACTTTTTGTAGAGCAAATATAGAGTTATAGAGTTATACATAATATCCCATGCGCTGTAAAATATTAAAATCTGTTAACTATAGACGCAGACATTATTCAAGAAAATGTTGTCTTGCGGCTTCATGTAAATGTCTACCAAGGCCCTTCTCTGCGATTCTCATGAATTTAAGTAAGCCCTGTAGACTTTTTATATTTACTTGCCCTTTTTCCCTTTTACTCCTTTCTTTATTAAATTCATTTTAACATATTATTTTATTATTATTATATTATTATTATTATTATAATATTATTATTATTATATAATTATTATCTATTTCTTACTCAGTCATCCATTTTCTCTCTCTCTATATGCTTCCCCTCTCTCTCCTTCTCTGTCTCTCTCTCTCTTATTCTCTTTCTCTCTCTCTCTTTGTTTGTTTTTTTTGTCTTATTCTTTCTCTCACTATCTTACTTCCACCTCTCCCTCTGTGTTTGTTTTTTATACCCTTGCGTTTCTGTCGCTTACCACTGTTCAGTAACAAGTAACAAAGAATCGATATTAAAAAGTAAAACATCGTTGTTAGTAAATTTTTCAAGACATCGATGTATCGATGCTTACGTTAATGCGAGCATCGATGTTTGTCCCAACTCAACTCCAATTGCCGGTATTTCCATTAAGTTAGACGCAATGAACGAAGTGAATTTGCGCGTGGCCGCTCTTAAGTTGTGCGCGCATCCGAAGCGCTTTGCCGAGATGCGCGGCGCACTTATTCCGCTGCCGGCAAGATGGGAAAATTGTGAGTATCCCAGCGCAGAAATCAAGCAGCTGCACACTTTCGTTTCGTTTAATGCGAACTCGCGTGGCATTTTTGTTGTTTAGCACAAGTCGATTACGTGCTGAAGTTTGCGGCGGCCAAAAACTGTGCCAAACAAATGTCGATTGTCAAACAGATCTACGAGGATCCGCAGACATTTGGATTTCTTGCCGATGTGCTGTTCGTGTGCCCCCTCAAGCATCCCGTGCGCGGCGTCGTCACCAGGTATACCAAATAACTGCATATCTTTGTCCGATATTCACACAACACTCTTCGTCAGGCTATTTTCCAATGCGGAGATCAACAAGCGGGGCCAAGCAACCCACACTAAGCAGGGATTAGTGAATGCCCTACGTAACGCTCTCGGCCATCTGGCCGCGACCATTAATACGGACACCGTGGACGCCGATTTTCTTAACGATGTGTTCGTCTCGGTCAGCTCTTGTCTGCACAGCTTCGGCTATGGCCGCGATGCGCTCGGCGAAGAGATCTACTCGTTTATACCAGTGGTGCCGCGGGCACTGCGCCTGTACTGGACCACTATCAGGTAGGCCATCCTCATAGCTTGGACACATGTGTATATCCATTTAGCTGCTGCGTTTCCCAAGCAGTAGTGCAGGCAATTGTTTCTGATAGCGAAATGAATCCGATGTTCAAGAATGAACGGATCAAAAGTGTATAATGTAATTGTATGCAACATACAGAAGAAAGCCAATTCAACTAACCATATAAAGTATTTGTACTTTGCCAAAGAATTTGAACCAATTTATAGATCTCTTTTAAAATAAAATTATTAAAACAATTTTAAAAATTCTTGTTCACTTTATTTTTCTTGATTTAATTTATTCAAAAGTTAAATTATGATTAGGAAAAATGAAATCATTAAAATATAAAAGAGTAATATTAATATAAACATATTAAAATGTTAGAATTATATTGTTCATCATCATCATTTCGGGAAATTATTTACCTAATATTATCATTATTTTCTTTTGATAATGCGAGGCTAATATATAGAATTTGTGAAAAATGAGACTAAAAAAAAAAATTATATAAAGAATGCATCGAATATTAAAAATCGCTTCAAAATAAAAAAAAATCTTCTGATCGCGACGAATGGCAACTATAAAATATATATCTTATAACAATGCAATCATATGGGATATCTTGGCTAATTTGTTATTCATTTATTTTGCAGTGAGCCTAATGTGGATCTGTCGCCAACGCGTCGCAATGAATATTATTTATATATTCAGAATTTATTGCGGTTTCATGTCAACTTCATGACCGAGTACAAGTCCGTGCTGTTGACCGAACGTTGTCAGGAGTTGAGGCTCATCGATGAGCTGGCCGAGTGCGTCGCCCGGCACGTGGACACGCCTTGGGATGTGCGCGCGATAGCCGGGCTGTCGATCGGACACAATGCGCGCTTCTTCAATGAACTCGATGAATACCTGAACAAATGCCAGGAGCTCACCGCCTTCAACGATTTGCCCATCAAGGCGGCGTCGCTGCTGGTGCTGCAGAAGAGCGACTACGCCACCCGTGCGGCCCAAGCATTGGACATACTGAAGCGCATATTGGAGCACGCCAAGGGCTCTGGCAATATTACGAACTTTCTGGTTTACTTGTCCAAGCATCTGAATACATATTCAAAATCGCTGGCAATTACGCAGCTGCAGGATCGTGCTCAGGTCATGTATTGCCTCATACTGGCCATGCTGATGCGCTTCGCCCTTGAGCACATCTCGAGCAGCGTCGAGTCGATTCGCCACATGTGCGCCAATCTGTTGCAGCAGGTGTTGCATCATGCCAAGGCCTCCGGGCAGACCAACATCATTGGCCAGGTCTACAGTCAGTTCGAGCGTTACCGCATGCCACTCCCATCGGTCTGCCTAATGCTACAACAGCTGGTCGAGGTGATGGGCACCAGGTCGGTGCTCCAAAACTGCCCCAGTGTCTTTGATAAAATGTTTCCCGCCTATCTGGGACTGGAGGATAGTGTCAATGCCCTATTCAAATGTAAGTCTTCTGCAATTTTTCTCTCATTTAATAGTATTAGACAATTTAATTTATATATTTAAGAAAAACACATAACAAAATTTATCTAAATGACAAAATATTGATTAAAAATGTCATCAAACATGGAAATCGGTTCAGTTTTGACAATGTTAACGGACTTTTTGTTTGAGAGCTGTGGAACCGAGAGTTATACCTGTCAAAATTTTTGACAATATGGGTTTGATCCCCTCAGAATCACTTTAAACGTTGTTTTTTATTTTAAATATGCCAAGCACAATTGATAAAAAATATAAATTAACAATTTAAAAATTTGGAAAAATTTTGATTTTTTTTTTTCGAAAATAGTTAGAGAAAATAATCGACCAAAAAATTCAAAAAATATTTTTTCCAAAAATGCATGTATTTTAATTACAGAATTAATCTAGGGCTTATCATGTCAAAAAAATGTCACTAAAAATAAAAAACGGTTCAGTTTTGACAAAGCTATGCGAGTTTGAAAAATCGAAGCTATGTTTTCGAGAGCATTACATGTTAAATTTTTTTTATAAATTTGAACATGATTTTTGACGAAAAATTTGGGCCCCTCAAAATCACTTTAACGCTGTTTTTTATAATAATTATGCGAACCACAATCGATTAAAATATCAATTTTCAAAAATCTAAATTTTGAAAAAAAAATTTCAAAAATAAATATGGGGGTATATGATTGTTTAACCAAAAACAAAACTTTAATTTTAAAAATGCATATACTTTAAATACAGAATTTATCTAGGGGTTCATTTTGAGAAAGCTATGCGAGTTTGAAATATGGAGTCTTATATATGTAAATGTCAAAATTTGTGTCAAGTTTTATCAGATAACACTAGTATATATTGCAAATTTAAAGTGTCGTCTGGCTTGATTGTTGATTGCGTTGTAAATTAAATTAAATAAAATCTTTCACTCGCTAATTAAATTCAATTTAAATTAGCGAATAAAATGCAATTTCAATTCACAAATTTGTTCAAATGTTGATCGATCGGTATTTACATATATTTGAAATAAATAAATCTTAAGAATTCGCGTAGTAAATCACAATAAATTTGGATTCTCCCATTTTAGGCATGATGACCGTGGCACACCGAGAAGAGAGCTCCAAGGATTGGCAGGATGTCTGGTGCACGGCGCTGATTAAGGCCGCACAGCCGTGCGACGAACGTCTCCAGGGCGTTGAGCGGCTGATCAAGGTGGCCGTCCAGCTGGATACGGGTGTCCTGGGGGAGCTGCTGAAGCAGCGTAGTTTGCCATTCAGCAGCAAACTGGCTGCGATGTTGACGGCCCGCCGACATGGCCAGCAGCGTCTGGTCAAATCGCTGATGGCGGAGCACACCGATCAGATCAGCGCGGCGCTCATCGGTGTCGATGACAATACGCGCCTGTTGGCGCTCTGCTTTGTGGTGGAGACGCCGCGGCTCAGCGAGCCGTACACCAAATTCGAACTGGATTCGATAATCAGCTATGTCCAAAACAATATCAACAATCCCAGCGCCCATATGCGTCAAATTGGTCACGGCCTCCTGCAGAAGGCGGTGAAGCGTCTGGAACTGAATCTGGCGCAGCAGATTAAGGAAAGGACAACGCTCGCCGAGGATCACATGTTGATGCAATTTCTGAACACGCTGCTGAACATGCTGGCCCTCAATCTGTTCCCCACCGCCAACTATGGTCGTCGCTGGCTGTCGATGCGCATGCTAAGCGACTGCATCGACATGCTGATCCGTCTGGGTGTGCCCTGGATAGACAGGATGCCGCCGCAGACGCTGCCATTTCTCGATCATTGTCTGCGCGACAGCTACGAGCACAACAAACTGCAGGCCGCCCATCTGCTGAGCAAAATGCAGAAATCGGCCAGCCAGCAGCCGGACGAGATGTTCGATCTGTTGATATCGGTGCGGCCAACGGACTCGGCCACCGCCGCCTTTCAGCTGCAGGTGTATTGCCAGGCCGACGAAGTGGTGAATCCACTGCAAGACAAAGTGCTGGCCAACATGGTGCTGCCCAGCAACCAGCCACGCTACTATGCCGTGCTGCAGGTGTGCCTGGATCGGTTGCGCATCGGCATTGTTAACGCCCGGAGCGATCTAACAACGGCGGCCAAAACGAATCCATTGTACGGCCTGCTCTTTGCCAGTCGCCATTTGCTGTTGCAGCTGGATCTGAAGCAGCTGGCCGTGGAGACGTTGTGGCGCGATTATGTGGATCAATTGCTGGAGATCTGCATTGCGATCAGTGATATTGTGATGCCGGTGGTTGGCAGCGAATCGCCCGAGGGACACATGCCCGGCTGCCCGGGCGAGGGTGAGCCAAAACTGGAGCTGGACACGCTGTCGACGGTGCCGCAAATGGTGCTGCTGTGCGGCTGGCGCAGCATCAAGGAGATCTCGCTGATAATGGGTGATCTGGTGCAGCGTGCGCCGCTCCAGCAGGAGCACAACAGCCAATATCTGCTCAGCCAGGAGCAGGTGTCGCTAATTGGTGAACACTTTCTGCTGATGCTCGCGGACATCAAGCATCGCGGCGCCTTCGAGCAGGCGTATGTCGGCTTCACGCTACTCTGTCGCCGTTTCTGGCACAGCGATGAGCCGGCTCTGAATCAGCTGCCGCCCGCCTGGCTGGACGAGGCCATGCAGCTGGTTATCGGCAGTGGCGATAGCGATGGCGGCACCAAGGAACTCTGCGCGACACGTCGCAGCGCCGGCATGCCGTACATGCTGCAGGCGCTCATCTGCACCGAACTGAAACTGGGCACCCACAATACGTTCAACAGGAGCATGTCCCTGCTGCTGGATGTGTGCGAGCGTCGTGCACCCGGCCCGATGGCGGCCATTGCCCGCAGCCATGCGATGAACATTATGCGCGCCCTGTTCCGCTGCAGCGATCTCGCCGAGCTGGTCGGTGAGTTTATTGGCCGCGGCGTCGTCTGTGCCCTCGAGAGTCTCGTTGCCGTTGAGTGGGCCGAGCGCAATTGCGCCACCTTGATGCTGTCGGCCCTCATGGTGCGCATCTTTGGCGTCGAACGCGCGCGCACCGATGCCGGCGAGCTGCACGTCCGCAATCGGATGACTGGACGCATCTTCTTTACACGGTATCCGCAACTGTTTGACTACTTTCATGCGGGCCTGATGAAAGCGGCCACCGAGCAGGGGGCAACCGGCGGCCAAACCGTTCAATTGGAGGCCACACTGCAGCTGCTCAGCCGCCTCTATCCGTCCGCTCTGGAGGGCGCCGAGTCCAGCTTGAATGTGAGTACTCATTTTATGCTATTAACTTTTGTTAACCTCAATTCCATTCATAGCTCTGCGAATTTGTGCCGTTCCTCTCGAAGATCGGCTGTGTACAGGATAATATGACGCGACAGCGAGCGAATCAAGTGCTCGCCAATTTCGTGAACGCCAGCACGGCCATCAAGCGCATACGCAGGATCATCCTGATCTTCAAGGTACTCAATTTCAAGCACAAGAAGGTGAGCCCAGCATTAGCTAAACCAGAAAAGTTACTCTAAATACTAAGCTTAAAAGTTAACAAGTGCTAAGTAAGAACGTTGGGGTACAGTAATACCTGCTTAAAACAGTCCAAATTCGGTTTTCTCATTATCCAAAAAATCGTAATACCTTATCTGACGCCGGTATTCACATACACATATATTCCGAATGTATTTGCTTTAGATCTGCTCCTTTATTAAATGTATTACTTTTACGGTGGAAAAAACAGCGTTTTGTGACGTCACAATATCGGTTTGTGCTTTGTTTACTTGTTTATTTGCCTGTTTTAGATTTTTTACTTGCATAGAATCCATATAAAACTTTAATGTCTTTGCACAAACTGGAGTTCTTCAATATTGCCTCAAAAAGTAATTCGAAGAAAATAGGTTTTTTTTTTCAATTATATATTATATATGTATATAGTGATCCCTTCCGGCTAATTTTGACTGTGCAGTTTACAAGCGTTGTCGTTATTTTGTCAAAAATTGTGACGTCACAACCTTTCAGAGGTGCAAATACAAATCCGAATTTAACCGAGTTTTCCCGATATGCAAAAAATGAAAATGCTGAAAAAATAAAAAAAATAAAATGCTTGATATTTGTATATTAAATTTAAACTTGCATATCCGATTTGGCGCCTATAGCTTTTACAGTTATACACCAAAAAACCTGAAATAGGAACAAAGTGTTTTGTATAAAATAATTGTTTGTTTTGTAAGATTTGTTTTAGCAAAGTTTTATCGATCCGTTTTTATTTGTATATTTTTTTTTGCAGTATGGAACTTTCCCAAAGGATTTAAACAGCGTGCACGGCTATGTGCTGCAATTGCTGGAACTGTATCGCATCGCACGCTGGCAGGACGTCCGATTGATCAGCACAATGATGTACTTGCTCTCGCTAACCGCTGTGACGATCTATGAGCATGATATTTTTTTGTTTAACGCAGTGCTAAATGTGCTGATCGCCATTATGATGGACGCACAGGATGCCAAATATTTTGGGGTATCGCTGCTGAGTGCACTGCAAGCCATTTATGATCTGGATCATGAGGCCATATATAGGCTGTGCGATCAGTATGCGATTTCGCCGAAATTCTATGTGATATTCGGACTGCATTTGCATCGCCTAACGCAGAAACCGGAACAATTGCTGGAGCCGATGCTGAACATATTCGTGAGGCCAACGACGCTGCCGACGCCGCTGCAGCAGCTGAAGATCGATTTGTGGCTGTACGTGCTGATGCAGCAGGCGAATGGGGCCAGTAGAACGCGCGGACTTGTCGACAGCTACGAGGTGAAGCACTATCAGTTCGATCCGGATGTGGCTCTATATTTTAAGGCGCTGATTCCATCGCAGCGATTGGCACTGTCCGCCCAATTGCGCGAATCGGACGAAGTGCAGCAGCATGTGATGCGGATAGCGTCGGTGGTTAAGCGCGGTCCCCACTGGAGTCCGGGAATGTCCGGTCGTGTGTACGCATTGCTCGCAATGCTCAACAAACTGGAGCTAACCACCGAACAGTTGCTCGAGCGGGGCGGCTTCGATGCGGAACCGGGCATCATCATCTGCATAACTCGGCACATCATGCAGAACGGGATGCGGCAACAGTGTCAGCCATTGTGGCTGCCACTAATACGCTACGCTCTGCACATGTCAGCACCCAAAAAGAAGGCCTATCTGCGCTACAGAGCCGCCCAGTTGCTCGATCGGCTAACGGTGCACGTGCAGCAGGTGCTCTTCTCGGACGATGTCGAGATCATTGGCAACTATATGCGCCTGGTGCTGCAGCTGCTGGTCGACGAATCGGAACTGGTGCGCAACTTCACATCCGAAATGGTATCCAGCTGCATGGGACTCTATTTGGCCGGTGATCTGGCCCTGGGCCAGGTCGCCACCGTCAGTCTGTTGCCCATGGCCGCTGAGAAGTTCTTCCTGCAGCACATGCTCGATGGGCTGCAGCGATACAAGACGAACGGCGGCTTTCTGATCGGTGTATTCAATCTGATTGTCGAGCCGTTTGTCAGTCCAGAGCTGCTGGCCAATCGTGCTTTGGACGAGGATACCAGCAAATTGACGTGCAGCGAAGATGAAGCCGAGATCTTTGATAAGCAGGAGCTTAATCTCTATTGTGAGGGCCTGCGCGTTGTTTCGCACGTGGCCAAGAGTTTCCAGCACGCTTTTCCAAATAACAAGGAGCTTAGCTCTGCTCTCAATGCCCTGGAGAAATTGTGTTCATATAACGGTTTCGGTGACCAGCCAATTCCTCCGAGAATTATTCGCTGAGCGGGGTCCATTCAAATACTTAATGGAAAGAGCTAAGGAGGCTTACACATAGTACAAAAACTCACTGAAAAAAAAAACCAACAAATAATGTATAAAATATCAACTTGATGTACATTATTTCAATTATATATTTAATAATAAAAAAAAAAAATAGTCATTAATTGATTAAACAAAAGTTTTTATTCTATAAAGCTGCACAAAAATTTCCATTTTCGTTCTCAATATTATAGCATAAAAATAATTGTAATAAAATTAACCGATTCGTCTCCAAAATAGCAGATTAAACAACATTTACAGCTGAAATTCTGAATTCTCTCACTTTTTAGTCTCTGTTGCTCCCTTTCATCATTCCTCATCACACTGTTTTAAATTGCATTACTCAGATATTTGAAAATCGCATAGAGAGGCGACAAAGTTAAGAAAGAAGGCAGGATTCTTAGTTAAATTCATCTGTTCTCTTAAATTTTTTAATGGATCATGATCGGCATTAAAAATAAAAAATCGAGATTGAAAATTTTCATCCGTTTTGAAAGTTTTCATCTGATATTCATCTTCAAGTGTTGCCGATAGTCTTCAATTTTCTTATAGTCATACCAAAATGCACTCATTTGGCACTGCTGCGCTAACTGTATTTTTTAATTATTTAATATGTTAGGCACTCCATGGATAAAATGAATTAGCAAAATGTATATAAGGATTGTAGGGAATGTAACATTATTGCTGAGCTGTTCGATAGTATGTTTAACATGCGCTTGTGCTGTAACTTCCATTTATAACGATGCCTATCAGCTGTATCGATAGGCGGCCACTGCTATCATCACTTCTAGCAGCCGATATATCGAAGTGATGAGCCATCCCTATAGAGAGCGCCAGTCTGATAAGATGCTCGTGAGCGTGTGTGTCGAGCGTCCGCGTTAAAATTTTTTTTGGCTGCGTGTGCGTGTGCTTTGGCAACAACGGCAGCTGCTGCTGTTCTGCTTTATTTTTTTTATATTTTGTTGTTGTTTTTGTCTTGTTGGTTGAATTTGAATGTGAATATGCAACTAACATTAAACCCAAGCAGATTGTCTGCAAGGCAATTAACTTCCAATAAGAGCACTACTGCATCAATATAGTGTGTACGCAAGCGGGCGGGCGTTCGCCCCAATACTCGTATTGTATACATATGCTTGTGTGCGTGTGTGTGTGTTGTTGTCAACTTGCATGGAAAATACAAATCTAAATTCATGCATTTTATAAATGAGGAAAAAACGCGCACAGATTTTAATAATGCTCAGCTAATGCTGCTCTCCAGTGTGTATCTACTTGTCGTCTGTTTGTGTGTGTGTGGGTGCGCTTCTTGGATGCGTTAATTTCAGTTTTTCTTTTGTTGATGTTTTAGCAATGTGCCCAGTGTGCGTGTGCGTGTGTGTATGTATACGTGAGCAAACTGTGGACAGTGTTGCCATATCGTTGCAATTGAGCGAGCGTAAACAAATGTCTTGTAACTTTTTAACTTACATTAATGCAAATGTGTGCGTGTGTGTTTGTTTGTGTATACGAGTGTGTGTACGTGAGTGTTGACGCATTTGCATAAAACGCTTGCAATGCATAAATTATGTCGAAATCCGCTCAAAATGCGTGTTTTTTGTTTACCTTTTTTGTTTATGTTCAATCCCTAAAAAAGTGTTGCATATTTTATAGGCTTAAAAAAAGCGCAAGCGCACTGAAACCAACAAATCAAAAAACGATTTGAGTATAGAAAAAAAATTCAAGAAAAAAAAATATACAAACCAAAAAAAACGCTTGTAAACTCGCATTAGCGCAGCGCCTACGCTAGGCGGCTGATCAACCAAATGGCGCTGCTGCTGCCAATGCCCAGGAATGGCTTTGGCTTAAACTGTTACTGGTATTCCCAGCTCACCTAAAAAGCACCACAAGAGAAAGAGAGAGCGACAGAGAAAGAGCGCGTGCGCGCGCGCCCACCCGCCCGCCAACCCAAAGTAGGCGCGAGTGCAAGCGAGCGAGAGAGCGAAAGGTAAATATACAGTGGTGGACATAACATTAAGGATACTCTTTTTATTTGTTAAAACTTTATTTTCATTTAAATCGAATACCGTTAGATTGTACAGTTTCATTTCACAATCGGCTTGTTATTAATAAATAAATAGTTAAGATTGTACGCCTAAAGTCATTGTCAATTATATTAAGATGTCACTAATTATAGGGACACCATTAGGCATATGTATGTATTTATGTAACTGCAGTTTTAGAGCTTGCCTTGCAAGCTTTGTGTTAGTGTTTGCTAAAAAAAAAAAGAAAAGATCTAGTCGAGCTCTCAACTTGGTTTTTCACAACAGGCTTTCAAACCGAACTTTGTCAATGTACTCAAATTTTTTTAATTTTAAAATTATTTTATAACGAAGATTTACAACAACAATTATAAATTTGTAAAATACAATAAAATAAATATTAAAATAAGAAAACAATTTTTTTTAATATTTTTTAATTGGCTTATAAATTTCATAATAATTTAAATATTTGTTTTTAAATCCCATGTTTTAACATGGTTTTGTATAGATTTATAAAAACCGACCGAAAAATATGAACAATATAAATAAATATATTCTTACGTTATTTTCAATTTATTCAAAATTTGTTAAAATAAATTACCAAGTTAGTTTTATTTTATACTACCTTTTTTTTTACTTTTTAAAAGTTTCGTTTCCCAAAAATACAAAGTGTAAAATAAATAGATTTTCGCTGGAAGAGTCGCTTAATGAAACTTTTCCATGTCGGTTCGGTTCGGCTTTCCACAATTTAATGAAGAGATTCAACCCCAGAAAACTGCTGGGTACAAACTTCAACTGCAATTTTCATTGTTTGTCACGCGCCAACACTTGAACCAAAAAAAAAAAGGAACAAGGCAAAAAAATGAAAAGTGAAGTGGAAAGTCGCTGCAAAGCCTGACCCAGCTATTTCCGCTGACATACTTAAAAATGCAAATCTATTCGAGCAAATATTGTATACATGCATATTAAAAATTAATAACATTTTGGTCAAAATAAAAGCCATATGAAAATTATAATTTATCGTTCAAAATATACAAAAATTGACAACTCTGATTTCTGAATATACCTAACTATATTTGATATGATAAACAGGGCTTGGTTAAGTTGCTCTTAATTTTAATCAGTCGTAGCTAGCTTTTCAGGATTCTGACGATAACATTTAAATTTAATTCATTTTATTCGTTTATGTTGTTGTTCAAACTTAATTTATTATTATTATTATTTAATCAGCATCAAGCCAATAATATTTTGTGTTTGATATTTTTTGTACTGTTAAAATAAAATGTTAGTTTGATGTGAGACATAAAAAAGCACAATAAACATAATAAAATATATTCTTTTTAGAGTTCACTTGAGAACTCAATTTCTCTCAAAGAGAAAATAATAATCTATTAATGAGTAAAATTCAATGCGAAGTCAAAAAGTGTTTATTAGGAGTGAGAGTAAACAATATTTTCATAGAACATAAACAAAAAATGCATAAAAACGAAAGCAAAGAAAATTTAAAATCGCTTTGATACGGAAATAATTCGAGTAAAAAGAGAACAATTTTTGATTTTAAATTTTAATAAAAAAGTCGTATAAAACGAGAATCTCGTTTATTTATATTTATGTAGTGTGAAAAAATATTTTTTTCCAAAAAAATAAAAACCAAAAAATCAAAAAAATGTTATTTTCGAAAATCAATATATTATTAATGTGGAGTCAATATATGGGACAAATCATGATCAAAATGCCATCAAACGTGAAAATCGGTTCACTTTTGACAAAGTTATGTGGGTTTGATATATGGGAGCTATGGAATCTGTCAACTTTACATGTCAAAATTTGTGTCGATTTTGGCATGATTTTTGACCAAAAATTTGACCCCCCCAAAATCACCTTCAATGTTGTTTTTTATGCTAATTGTGACAAATAAAATCGATTAANGGCATGATTTTTGACCAAAAATTTGACCCCCCCAAAATCACCTTCAATGTTGTTTTTTATGCTAATTGTGACAAATAAAATCGATTAAAACTATAAATTCGAAATTTAAAATTTTGAAAAAAAATTTTTTTCCAAAATTCACAAGGGGGGAGTACATGCTTTTTTGACCAAAAAATTCAAAAAAATTGTATTTTCGAAAATGAATATATATTGAATTTGGAGTCAATATACACGACAAATCATGATCAAAATGCCATCAAACGTGAAAATCGGTTCACTTTTGACAAAGTTATGGGGGTTTGATATATAGGAGCTGTGGAATCTTTTATTTAAGAACGTGAACGAGTATTACGCAGTCGGTATCGCCCGACTGCAATGTTCTTGTTTTTTTATTACACTTTCACAAGATAATATTTTAATGTTTATGTTTATGTTTATGTTTTATGTATAAAAAGAGAAAAACGGTTATTTTTATTTAGTGTATATATTGCTGACAAGATAATATGTTTTTAGTTAGATAGATTCTCTTTTAGTTGTGCTAATCTGTTGTCTTCTATCCATATATCTGTCTCTTTTTAACACGCTAGTCTCTCGGCTGGGCAGCGCACCACAAGAAAAAAAAAAAAATGGGTCCGAAGAAGCGTTCCACTGTCCAGCGGTCTGCAGGGACTGTTGGTGCAACAACGTCGCCGGCGACAACAGCGGCGGCAACGTCAACCTCAACGTCGGCGTCGTCGTCGAAGAAGCGCAACAGCGGCAAGCAGCAAAAGCTAACGGATGAGGCGGATGATAAGAAGAGCGCCAAAGCGGAGCCGGCAATAACAGCAACAGCAGCAACAACAACAACAACAACAACAACAGCAGCGAAGCGGCAGCAACAAAACGCGTCGTCGACGTCCAGTGCAATAACAGCAGCAACAACAAAAACTGCAACAACAGCAACAACTGCAGCAGCAACAGCAACAACAACAGCAACAGCAGCTGCTGCTGCCTCCGACAAGGTTCCGCTGAAGCTGTCGCCGGAAGAGCGGCAGGAGGATGGAAAGGCGCGAGCGATCAATAAAATGCTCAAGAGTCTGGACATCAAGATTCATGGCTTTGACAATCTGCTGCCCAGCGGCGAGGAGCGGATGAGCGATGGCGTCCTGAAGTCCTCCATATCGGAGAATGTGAAGACGAAATCGCGGGCGGCCGCGGTCAAAGTGATAGCCAGTTTAAATCCTGTCAAGCCGCTCAATGTGAAGCGCCAAAGGGCGGACAACGAATCGAGCCGATCGGACAAGGACAAGGACAAGGATAAAGAGAGGGAGAAGGACAAGGACAGGGACAAGGAGCCGGAGACAGTATTTGAGTCCGTCAAACAGTCCGCCAAAAAGGCCAAACTGGAGGCGTCCACCAAGGCGACGAAGGCGGCGCCCAAAAAACAACAACAACAACAACAAACGCAATCGCAGCCGCAGTCGCATCCTTTGCACTCCTCCGAGTCCGTTAAAAAAGACAAGGCCAGAGGCGGCGCTGTCGCACTCGCCAAGGGGGGCGCTAAAAAGGCGCAAACAACAACAGCAACAGCAACGACTGCAACAACAACAGCAACAGCGGCAACAACAACAAAAACGGATCTGGAGCAAAGCAAATCGAAGACGCGCGCTCAGCTGGACTCCAACACGGAGCCGGTGCACATGGAACTGGAGGAGATCAGCCACAGCGTGCAGACATCGACAGCGACGACAGCGTCAACGGCCACGCCCACGCCCACATCGACACCGACGCCCAACGATTCAACGCCAACGGCCAGCGGTATAATAACACCAAGTGCAGCGGTCTCAGCGGCGGCGCCCGCCAAACAGCGGCCCAAAATCAAATACAGCAAAACATCAGCGGCGAAAGCGCGACTGCAGCTGGCCTGCGGCAAAACGGCGCTGAGCGCTTTGAGTGCGGCCAAGGATATATACGATTTCAAGTCCAGTTCCGACGATGAGGAGCCGATCAAAATGGTGCTGCCAACGCTGAAAGAGCTGCGCGATTTCTCCGATGAGGATAACAAGCCGCTCAAGCAGCTGGAACAGAAGCTGCTGCCCAAGGACGACAAACAGGAGCAAACGGATGGCGAACAGGGCGTTGTCAAAGGCGGCAACAAGAAGCAAATTAAACGTAAACTAAATACGCCAACGCCAGCAACAACAACAACAACAACATCAGCAGCAGCGGCAGCAACAACAACAGCAGCAGCAGCAGCAACAACAACCGCAGCAGCAGCAACAACAACAACGGCTGCAACTGCAACAAAAAAGAAATCGAAACTGAAACTGGCAGCGGGCAGCGACAGTTCGCGTTCGGAGTGCAGCGATTCGGAGGACGAGAAGAAGCTGAGCAGCTATGGTGCCAAGCGGCATCGGATGGCATCACTGAACGCGCTGGCGAAGGTGCAGTGCCTCTACGAGAACGAATCGCGAACGGCGCACGAGCTCGGCCTGTCCAAAGCGACGCAGCAGCCGCCGCGAATACGCACATTGGATGGCAGCGATGATGATAACAACAAGAACGAATTGCCGCCGGACAAGGACAGAGAACGTGACAAGGACAAGGACAAGGACAAGGACAAGGACAGGGACAAAGACAAGGACAAAGAAAAGGATAAAGAAAAGGACAAAGATAAGGATCGTGATCGTGATCGCGACGATGTCGAGAAGCCAATTGTGGAGCCGCGTCGCGAGCTGCGCCATGTGACCGGTGGGCGTGGCGTTGGCAAGCATTGGGAGTTCGATAGCGATAGCGAGGCGGAGGAGCTGCAGCTGCAGCGCTTGCAGCAGCAGAAGAAGAAGAAGCTGCAAAAGAAAACGCCCGCCAAGAAGCAAACGTTAGCGGACAGCGAACACAAAAAGAAGAGCCACAAAAAAGCGCTGGTCGAGGACAGCGACGAGGCCGAAACGCAAACGCAATCGAAACCGGACGATAACGATAATAACAAGGACAAGGACAGGGACAGGGAGAAGCCAAAGGATAAGGATAGGGATAAGGATAAAGAGAAATCAAAGGCAGCGCCCAAACAGCTGCCAAAGAAACGCAAAAACGCCTTCACCGAGGAACTTATCGGCGACTACAAGGGAATCTTGGCCCGCAAGCGGATGGCCAGCCTCAATGCCAGCGCCATTGTGGCGGCCACCTACGAGGTGGAGCGGCATCTGGACAAGAATTTGGCCAGCGATTGCAGCAGCTTCGAGAGCTACGATGAGCTGGAAACGATTAAGCCGACGGTGACGAAATCGGCGACGGCGGCGAAAGCCAACTCAAACAAGGCACAGCACGAGGTGCACATCAAAAAGGAGCCCAAGGAGACCAAGGAGTCCAAGGAGAAGGAGCGGGAGCGAGAGAGGGAGCGGGAGCGCGAGAAGGCCAAAGAGCTGAGGGAGCTAAATGAGGCGGCCGCGTTGAGCAACAAGCCGCAGAGCAATATGATCGAGGAGAGCAACGATTCCAAGTACTCCAAGGAGACTAAGGAGACGAACACGGACACAACAATCACAACCACCGGCTATCGGGGCGATTCGAGCAGCGCCAAAGATGCCAAGGACTGCAGCCGTCCGACCTCATCGAGTGTGGTCATCGTGCAGGACACCGATGTGACCATCACCGGCGTCTATGTGAATGCCAGCAACGGTGCCGCCCAGGAGGCATACTGCAAAATGCAGTATCGCGTCCAGTCCAGCGTCACCGAGGAGCGACTCCTCCGACCCGGCTCCGTGGAGCCGCCCAAATCCTATACGCCACTCAGCGCCCTGTCCAGCATGCTGCCACCCGGCGCCAGTTCTGGACTCAGCGAGGGTAAGTTTCAAATTCAAAATCCAACTGGCAATATATTCTATATAAAGCATGTGTATCCATACGGTGTTATCGATCGATAATATATCGATATGCAAAATGTATATAAAAAGCAATCTGGTGCTTGATTCGATATATGTGAAATGCATCGATATTTTAATACGATATATCCGAAAATATTCTCATATTTTAAATAACTTTCACTCTGTATATAGAGTTTAATCGATATTTAATGCGATATGGCCGATATTAACATATACTTCTGTTTTCGATATTCATTGTAATATTTTCCCAGTTTTTACTATCGGAAGTTTGTTCTCAATATGCATCCCTGATCTATATATTTAAAGTTGGCCCAAACCATTTAGCTAAAATGTTCACAGTTTTGTTGTTGGGATTTTAGAAAATTGTTCCCGAAGTACGGAAATTTATTTTGTTTATTTGTCATTTGATGAGCCTCAAGCCGAGATCTACATATATGAAAATTTACAGCAGGCAAATTTATTCGATTAAATCAATTTGCCACGCCCCCAACAACTTCTAAGCAATCTTTAGAAGATCGCTTTAGTAATCTGTCTTAAAAAAAAACTTGAAACTAAGGGAGATATATAGATCAAATAAATTTGCCACACCTCTAGTGGGCGTAGCCAAAGAATCTTCACACTTTAGCTGACGTGGGTGTAGAGGAGTATATATCCCAAGTTTCAAGTCTTTAATATCGCACAAATTCAAGATAATTGGAATTGTATAATTCTGAACCAACATGGTTTCAAATATTTTTTGTTAATGGGCTGCTTGGCGCTGTTAAAATAAATAAACAAATAAAATAATAAAATAAATAATATAATAATAAGGAATAAATAAAATAAAAACATAAAAAACCCCCGCTCTTCAATTTACGTTGCTTCAATTTACTTATTTGCATTTTCACAGCGCACAGTTCACCGCCGCTGCCCGTGCAGCCGCCGGCGACGC
>SCDT01002217.1:33495-47098 GCA_004143765.1 Drosophila melanica | reverse complement strand
TGAACTTAAGTCGCCCACAGAGATGTGGAAGTGTTTTGCAATAAGAGAAAAAAAAGAGTGTGCGTCAATATATATATATATATATATATATATATGTTTATATATATACCTATATGTGTATTTATGTATATGTATGTCCGGGTCAGTCCTTGGGAAGCAACAACAACAACAATAAATGCACAAAGCTCAGCACCAGGACGCAGCTCGGCCTCTGGTTTTGAGTTGTGCAATAAATTTTTATCTCTACATGCGAACGTCGATTTGGAGAGGGCCTGCGAAGTGAGGCAACGTCAGGAGATGGGGCAGAGGCACTGGGATTGGGACTGAGAACCTGTCGGTTACGAGGCGGCGTATCGAGGATTGGCGCACGTGGTAACAGGGAGGCGTTAGGTAGGCCAACTGTGGGTGTGGAGGTGAGGGCGGAGGTGGGCTCTGGAGGCGTTGTCCGGAATTGTGGCCAGGCCATTAAACAACGCTGTCAGGTTTGAATGGGCAAACCTGAAGCGGCCATTACACAATAGATTTTCTTTTTGTTTTTTGTTTTGTGTGTGTGTGTGTGTGTGTGTTTTGTTTTTCCAGCTTTTTTCTTTTATTTTTCTGGTTTTTGATTTTTTGTTGTTCTTTTGTTTCTGTTGTTGGTGTAGCCAGTTCCTCTGTTTCGGACACGAGCCCATATCCTGTGGCCGTTGTTTTATTGTTATTGGCCGTGCTGTGTGCCATGTTTTAACGCCGACTGCTGAATGACATCTGGGTCACCTGGCCAACTGGCACATAACTTATTCCTCACAGTGAGCACCAAAACGGTGCGAACACTCGCAGAAAAAATACAACAACAACGACAAAAACAGCAATTTTTTTGTGCTTAAATCAAGTGAAATTTTTTTTGCAAGTTTGGCCAAACGAGACAACTTCTGAACTTGATCACCAAAGAAGTCTTAAAATTAAGTAACATTAAAATTTGATTCGGAATGTTTTATGCTTGTTTAAAGCACGTTAAATTCTTGCACTTCAATTAAGTATTTTGAATCTCTTACTTATTATTTTATTAAAGAACATTCAAGAGCTATATATTTGCTAAGACGTGAGTGCAAAATATTGCGCTAAGTGTAGCACACTGAGTGCCATACCGAGTACCCATATGCAACTTCTTTCCGGCGAAGTCAGCCAGTGTATCACATGTTCGCACAATGCCTATTGTTCAAATTTGTCCCGTTTCCTTAAACAATTAATTGATACTCTCTCAATGATATCAGGCTCAGCACCGATGGTAGCCGGCTTTAATGGGAACGACCTAACGAACCATCTAACTGCTGTAGAGCGTTGAAAAAATAGTGCAAAATAGTTTGTTTTAATAGCTTCAAATAAGTTAAAAGCTTTGACAAACTTTTGAAAGTTGCAAAAAGGAAGAACCTTAATTGGAGTTGGGTTGCTCTTTGATATGCCGCAAAACTTTATGCAAATAATTGTATAATAGTTGTGGACTATTTCTGAAATTGTAATCGCAAAAGTATATTGCAGTAAGGAATTATAATTTTTACAAACATTTTCAGTATACTATATAACTATAAATTTTCAACAAAACTTTTTTTGAAATTGTAATATATTTTTCACACAAGTATTCAATTAACGGCTTATTATTCCCACGATCATGTCTCTATGTCTGGCTAGATGATGTTATTAAAAGATATTTAAATATAAAATATATTTCGTTTTGCTAAGGTACAGGATATATATTATGACTCTAGTGAAGCTAATTTTCGCAATTCCCTTATTAGGTTTTCATTACATCTTTCAAACATTTAAACCATCGCCCACCGCTTAACACTGATCAAGCATTTATGTAATTTATAGAGTTGACGAATTTGTATGCTATATAATCTCTTAATACGCCCAACAGAGGTATTATAATATGCCGCTTGTTATAAAGTGTTATTTTATTAATCTTGTATAATTTCCCACCACTTTACAGTTAGTTTAATAGCTAGTTTAATATGCAGCGGACGTGTCTTCGCTCGCTGAAAATTGTAAGATAATAAGCCAATTGTTAAATTATAACTCAAGTTGCTTTATCAACTACATTTGTGCATACTCACGGTCTAATTATATTGTTTAACTTTCTTACATAATGAAGCTGACATTGCAAAATATAACAAAAAGGTCACCAAGGACTAAATACCATTTTTATACCCTATATACCCATTGAAAATGGCTAAAGTGGTTTTCTGCAAATAGCAGGCAGAAGGAAGCATCTCCGATCCCATTAAGTGTATATATTCTTGAGCAGGACAACGAATTGGGTTGATTCAGAGAGCTAGATGCACCAAATTTTTGATACCTCTAGATTTTGGATCCAATATGGATAAAACCAAAGAAACAAATCCAATACCACGAACTTGCGAATTGGTTTCTGCAAGGATTTCAATGCTCTTCATAAGTTCTAAATAGTTCATAAAAATCATACTCATGGCTTAGAAGAAAATCAAAAATTTAGTCTTATAGTGGGGACCAAGCGCAGCTACCGACTAAAGTGCGTGCGGCGTAAATTTGTGTGTGTGTGTGCGTGAACTTATGTATATATGTATGAATGGAAGGAGATTTGTCGCAGTTATGTTAACTGTACTTAATAAACTTACAAAGCTCTTGGATTTTACTTAGACTACAATCAAACAATAAAACAGTCAAACAAACTATATCGTCTTAGCTAATTATTCTGTTCAGAAATAAAGCATATATGTATACTTTATGGCATTAAATCACTCCCCTTTTACACATTACCAATTTGGTGACCAAATTTTAATAGCCTTTGTGAGGGTAAAAATAAACGGACCCCATCAACAACAGCTTTTAATGACTCTTTTTAAATTAGGGCTTGGAAAATTGAATTCACGTTGCTGTCGCCATTTGCAGGTGCAATGTGAATGGTCCCACTCCGCCGGCCGCCACGCGCCGCTCCTCCCCGCCTCGCACAGTGACAGTCGATCTATGCCCTGTCGCCAGAAATGAGTTTGCATTTTGTACAAAATTTTAACCCAATTTGTTGCCACAATTGCTAGCAATGGATTGTCTGGTCCGTGGCTGAAGCGACTGGGGACTGGGCTTGGGTCTCTGACTTGGACTGGGCTCCAGCTATTATTACCGGCACGCTCGACATGCTAACGGCTGGGCGACTGCCCAGATAGGTGGCTTCCTAGCTCAATGGGTTGGGCTCGGGATCGGAGTTGGGGTCTCGGGTTGGCTGTGCAGGTGTTTCGACTTTTTACATTTCGTGTCGCTCATGTCCCAAGACTCATGTCCTTTGTCAGTGTTATTGTAATTGTGTTACTGTTACCGTTATTGTTACCGTTACCGGTAAGGTTGTCGCTACCGTTGCCGTTACCGTTACTGATAGTCCCGTGTCGGAATCGAAACAATTGCTTAAGGCAGCAATAATAGCAATAATAAGTTGGCTCTAGCCGAGAGTGCTCGACCGTGTGGTACCCCATAGCCACATACTAAGTTCATTGAAAATAAATATATATTTTTTTCGATTACACTATTTTATAGAAAATGCTACCGATAACACTGTCGATTTATAGTCGCAAGGGTTTTGATATCGTTATAGTTTCACTGTTTTCAATCGAGAGCGATGTATTGGAATATTGTTAATATTGATGAAACTATCGACAGAACACAAATGAAAGTCATGATCGATAGACATAAAATTATCGATTTTGTTATTGATGACACTCTCGTTTGTATTGATTACACAAATATTTGAAATAATTGATCTATCAAAAGCGATGAAAAAAGATTGTATCGATGAAACTGCTACAGGCAATAAATATATTTCAATAATATCGATTTATACCTAATTTGTATTTTAAAACAATTGATTACATAAAGAAAGACAATATAAGAGATAGCAGAAATTTAAAAAAATTGGTAGCAAAGTCGATTTCGAATAAACTTGGATTAGTATTGATGGTTCATGGGCTCGTTTAAGGTCTGGTTAACAACAAAATTAGCATCGATGTTGTAACCTATAAATTTGACTGCAATATCGATAGCAGCGATAACATGTCGATATACTCACTTTTGATGCCAATTAAGGAGATTTCAAAACTTTATATCTATGTGTTACACTCCATTACGTAGCTGTCTGATACACCCTCGCCTACATATAGTGCCGACAGGGTATAGCGGCAAGTTGAAAGCTGTTTTCGGGTACGAGTGGCGACTTTCTTGCATAATTTACTATGCTCGTTTGTATTTATAGCTGAATTATTGATTTTCATTGTTAGATTTGAAAGTTGTTTGAAATTAGTTTTCCGTGGCATCCACCTGTGCGCGCTTTGAACCAAGCGAAGTAAGCCACCCACTTAACACCGCCCACCTGTCATTCGCCTGGATTCAAAGCGGACACACATACACACACACACACAAAACCAGCCAAGCAACCAAAACAATCAAGCCAGACCATATAGTCGTAACTTGCATTTAAAATATAGAAATATTTTACATGCATACACACACACATACACACACACATACACACACAGAACATACATATACCCAACACACCCATACACACAGCTTAAGCTCATGTGCGTGTGTTCATGTTTGCATTTCAATGTTTGCTATCCCGTAGGTGTGCGGTCATCAAGTTTTCTAGCTCAGCGAATATAGCATTAAAAACATACAAACACGCACACACACACACTCGGCTCACGCACACAAGCATAGCCATGCTTTTTTATACACGTGCTCGTTGCTCGTTTTTATAAACTTATTGCCTTTATCTTCAGTTTACTGATGCTTCCTGTTCTCCTTTGTCAAAGTTTTCGAAAGCTTTGGTTTTCGTTAGCGAGCTTTTTAGCCTAGCTGCGCTCGCTTCTCTCCTGTCTAAGCTCTATTTTAACTTAAGTTCGAGTTTTGTATACCTTTGCTGTTCTTGATTTAAAGTTTCGCTGTGTAAAGTAAAGCTTGACAGCAGGACATGTGTTGACAGCTACATTAACATGCTGTTAAATTTGATGTTTCTTTATTTGAGAAATTCTATTTACACATTATTGTAAGTTCTCTCGAAACGCATTTTGAGTGTTTATAAAACTAATTATCTCTTTGATAACAAGCCCAACACTCAGTTTGAAAACAGGATGAGCATTCTTTTGGTTATTAAATTTATGACCATTCTAAATTGAAGTACACGTTGAATTCCTAGCATATTGTTAGGTTAAAAGTTCGCTGATAAAGGGATAAGAAGTTTGGTTAATATAAATATAAATAACTGAAACGCAAGCTAATTTTAAAAGGTAAAATAAAAGAAGTAGAAGGCTCTAGTCGGGATCACTAGACTAGGAGATACCTAGAACCCTGCAATTTGTCTTTATAAACATTTCAACTCCTTCGCATTCATAAAAGTGCTTAGGACCATTTTTGAAAAAATGGGCATGACACCGTCTATTGATTTGATTTGCTGATAAAAATTCAACCACATCTCATGAGATATATTTTAGATGTTTGGCAGCCATATATAAGATTTATATGTATATGACTCAATATTTGAATTAAATTCTACTGTAACACCTGTTTAAAGAGTTAACAAGTGAGAGACTCTAGTCGGGGCCGCCCGACTATGAGATACCCTGAACCCTGCGATCTGTCCTCATAAGCATTTGAACAAATGCACGCCGCACGCACTTTACTCGGTTGCAGCGCGTGCCCCACTATAGAAACGAAATATTTATTTTCTGCTAAACTCAATGTATGATCGATATGAAAATTGTACTAACCAATTTTCAGGTCTGTGGTACTTGATTTGCGACTTTTATGGTTTTGTCGATACTGGGGGCGATTGGGGGGAGGTATCCAAAATCGGGAGGTATCAAAATCTGCGTCTAGTCAAAACGCACTAAACTTGATGCCTTAATTACCGAGATGTTGTAAAAAACAAAAGGTTGTTGTTGATCTGTATCGATATTAATAAAACGGAGCCAGTTATCGAAAAAAACTTGTTCTGCGTATGATATGTACGAACTGTATGAGACCAAGATCAGCTTTCTAGCTTTTGTAGTTTCCGAGATCGCTGCATTCATACAGACGGACAACTCAGCACGTCGTCCTGATAAAGAATATATTTACTTTATGGGGTCGGAGGTGCCTCCTTCTGCCTGTTACATATATTTTACCCATTCTTAATGGATTAAGGGTATAAAAATATAAGTTTTTACAGTTTCGTCCGAATATTGATTTATTGAGAAAGACGCTAAAGACGCTGTACACCATCCCTATATATACACACATAAAGTAAATATCACAAAATTTAGATTGCATATGTATCATAATCTTTTCATTTGAAACATGTTATTTATATTCACTTCAATTAAAAAATGCACACAATGCCATGCGATGTGTCTCTGAAGATCAGCAGTATTTGATTTTGTTTTTTTTTTTTCAAGCTAAATTTACGATCGGCTTAAAAATTGTAGGACTTATTAAGAGCATTTTGAAATCTGTAGTATTTAATTCGCACCAACTCACCAAATTTGGTGCCTGCAGCTCTTATAGTTTCCGATATAGAAGCATTTAGAAAGTCAGACGGAGATGGGTAAATTGACTCGGCTATTGTAGATGAAGAATATATACTACTCGCAAATACTTCCTTCTACTTGTTTTTATCCCTTATTTAGGTAGAGCGAATGCTGGGTAGCTGCAAATAAGATGTTCCAGTGTTTCATTTGCTGTTATTGCCAGGCTTTTAGCATTGACTGCTGCCAGGCAATAAATAGTCATTTTTATTATTATTATTATTATTATTAATCAGCAGTCTCGTTTTGGTAGCTGAAGTAGGAAGTGGTTGAGTTTCCTATTGCAGTTAGCTGGGTTACTTCACATTGTATTAACTGCTGCATTGGCGGTCTTTTTCAGATCGCTGTGATAGTTTTTATATTTCCTGAGTTTGTTTGAGATAGCGGTACACCTTCTAATAGATGTGCACTGTTCTGGTACTCTTAAGGTCATCAAGTAGTAGTGATTGCAAGGATTTTATTGCTGCTTGGCTGAGAACACTAATGCAGTTGGTTGGACTCGATTACACGATCTCGCTGGCTTTTATTAATAAATTTTCTATTTGTTTATGTTTTTTCAGCACATACATTAAATAAGTTTTCATTTCCTTGTTGCAGATGTCAATTCAAAAGTTAAACGATAACGCCAACTCGGGATATGTTAGTTCCGAGGAGACGGACTCATTGCTAGTATCGAACCCAACGAAGGGCGGCAGAAGCGCATTACTGCGCCAGGTGAAGAATAGCTCAGCGAACGGACCAACATCGAACAACATGGCTTCCACGTCCGGTGGCAAACCGACGCTGATGCGTCAGGATCGAACTTCCACGTATTTGACCAGTCCGCAGCAGTCGCAGCAGGCGCGCATGGGCTCCGAGGAGAGTATGCGCGGCGTTGTGCTCAGCGGGATGGGTGGGCACGAAGAGGATATTGAGCAGGGGCTACGTACTACATCCATAGTGCCTGACATTGAAGTACATGAAGAGGACCAAGAACTAACACAGAACACATCAACAACAACAACAATATCGGCATCGGCCAGCGTAGCTGGCGGTGCAACGACCAAGCAGCATCAGCAGGATCAACAGCAGTTGCAGCAGCAATCACAGCAGCAGCAACAAAAACCGACCATATCAATTATGAATTTAAGCCTAAAGCCGCACGAAGGAGGCCATCATCATGGCACCGGCTCAGGCACCGGATCGAGTCATCCTAATTTGGGCACATCATCATATCAGAATCTGGCATCCAGCATACCGCCAAGCGCGCCGAGTCGCTGTCGGGCGTGCCGCAACTGCAGCCGGCGCGCCTCGACAACGCCCATCTCGACGGGCGGGCAGATCGATCGGTCCGCCTCACGGGACAGTGTGAAAAGTGCCTTTCAACAAGGTAACCTGACCAGCTCGATGGCCATATGCATATCAAACTCAGCCCTCCAACAGCAGCAACTGCAGCAGCAGCAGCAACACCAGCTGCATCAGCAGCAGCAGTTGCAGGTGCAGCTGCATCATTATCAACAGTCGCAGGTGCCGCCAGTTTTAATCACATCATCGCCGACAAATGGTTCACGTATCATCCGGCAAAGCTCACAGCCGGAATCGAGCACCACGGCCATTTGCTGTGGCTCGCATAGCTCTTGCGGTCACTCCCACACTGTGCCGAATGTGTCGCTGAAGCAGCTGCGCGAAAGTACCACAGATGGCATTGCGGGCATTGCGGCCGATTCCCTGAGGATCAATGGCGGCATGCGTCCATTTAAACAGGTAAGCGAGAATCTCTTCTTAACTACACAAAAAAGAGGGGGAAAAGCAAGCCAGCAAGCTGTGTAGATAAATATGTGGGCTAGGGGAATTTGCCCAACTGCCCCGGCAACCATATTTTGTGTGTGTGTATACATGTATAACCTCAACTAAATGTGTCGGAAATAGCCTAACCTCAAAGTGTGTACATAACCTAATAAATTCGTTATCTACAACTGTCGCTCTTTCTATTTAATTATCTTATTTGATGTACACCCTGTACATACTAGAACCCCATAAAGCGCTCAACAACACGTTGGTAAACGTTTAGTGTCACCCGCTATCCGCGCACTTGATGTTATGTGTAACCCTCCAATAAAAAAAAAAATAACTAAATAAAATTAATGGTAGAAAAAAAAATATAAGAAAAGACTAAGCACAGTCATTGAAGTTATTACTTTTAATTGATTTCAGTTGAAATTTAATGTGCTGTGCTATTGACTGGTTACACTGCCACAACTTTCCAACAAGTTGGCAGCTCGATTAATTAAGCATAGCACTTTGACAGCTTTTATTTTCTCTTCCAAAGTATTTTCTGTTTGGCTTAGGAAACTGTTGATTAAGTTGGGTTATCTTTTAGATAGCCGGTTAGTGATGGCCTAGTATCGATAGTTCTTATTTAAAAGTTATGGTAACAATTCAGTTACTTTTCCCAGCCACGAAGAGCAAGGGTCGACAGCATGAGTTCTATAACAATCATTTGCCATTAATATTAACTTGAGTTAGATTGATAAATAAGTTGAGAAAATTGATACCCTAATTTTATATAAGATATATATTAAAATATTTTCATATACCAAAGCTTGAACTTTTATGTGACAGCAAATTAAATCTATAGATAGTCCGGAGCTTAAAAAAATTAAGTTTGATTAACAACTATTACATTAATTATTATTGAAGAAGTACTTACATCTTCCTAGAGCTTGTAAATTTGTATTATGCAGTGAGATTTTAATAAGATCTCTAACATTAACAAATTATAAAAACTAATGATAGTAAAGCTATCTAAATAATAGTTTTATTATTATTTTTATCCCAAATATCAATAATATAAACAATTGTGTTTCTTTATACAATATCGGTTATTACAGCAAAGTAAAACAATTTATAGCTTAACAACAATAAGTTACCTTCTATATGTCTATTCATATTGTAGGTAAATATATTTGGTTTTGAACATTTTTTCAATTATAGTCTTCAGTTGTATACTTTTGAAATGAATGATTATTATACGAAACTAAAACTATCAATAGTCATATCATAAAAAGCTTTTAATCTAATTAGGTTTATAGAGTTTCACAAATTGGTGTATAAATTGTTCCTGTACAAATCCTAACTATTAAGTCCTTCCATAAATACTGTAGTTTGAAATAGAGATGCTCGATATAGTGTTGCTTGTGCGTCACAGTGACAGTCACATAAATATGCCCGGGAGAAATTACTTTGAGGTCAATTTAAATACGTAAAGCAAAAAAAACCAAAAATCAAAAGAAATAAAATAATATTGTTGACTTAGTAAAAAACTGAAAAATTTGTATCTTTTCGTCCAGGGCCAGCCTGTGATATAAGGCACTGATAATCATTAGAGTCATAACTAGAACATTAAATACAACAGCACTGTTCTACAGTGCTTAGCAAGTAAAAAAGAAACAGCTGAGTACACATCGCTTACCCAGTAGTAAGCTTTCCAAAAAGGGCAGGTTTACAGCTAGCAAGTGAGTCAAAACAGAGAATAATTAAATTTGAATCATAAAATTTAATAAAATATTAATCAACAGGGAAATTAAATAATAGGCCAATAGTAAGCACAATTGTTATTTTCGTTACGGTTACTTTTAGACTGTTATATGTAGAGTAAATATCGGTCATCCCTAGCCTGAACAAACGATAGTAATGCCATTTTTTTTAAAGGCATTTAATAACCTGTTTTAAAAGCTAGTAAATATATGAGTGTTAGAGAAACTTTTATTTGAAAATTAAAAATTCTATTTAGTTGTAGAACTTTTAAAATATCTGTCGACAAGCTATGTATGGAGTTGGTTGGTTTCGTGATTTTTTAAATGTATGTGTAGATTCTACTAGATAGATAGATAGAAAAAGTGCTCTCCAGTGACTATTTATTGGCTATCAATTATTAAAATTATTGTTAGTTTTTCCCTACCTACTAATATGTGTTTTAAAAAGTATTGACCTAACTATCAAGTTTTTTTTTTACGTAAGAAACATAGACATGTGAGCATATTTAATATTAAATCTTATCTAAATAGTTACCTATCGTTCTATCATTTATATCGTTTATATCATTTATATACCTCTTATGTTGCACGTGGGTATCCCGCTCATTTCAGAGTCCTTACTATTCTATTCATAGTTGTAAGCCTCTTTTACGCCCTACACCTCGACTGTAAGTCTAAAAGCTGCCTTACTTTGTAAGCGCTCAAGTACCTAGAAATTATGAAAATTAAAATTATTCTCAATTTGTTCCCTCAAGTTGATTTCTATACATAAGTACTTAAGTATTCTAATAGGCATTCGAGCATTTTCATCGTTTTGCCGCTTACTTTGCGTTTCATTTATAATTTATATTTTCTTTTCATATTTTTATTGTTGCTGTTGTTTTTGTTTCTTTTTAGTGTGTTTCACGTTTTCTCGCGCTGAAATCCAATTAGTGAAAATCAATATTGCTCATACGCCACGATGGCCCAATAATATTAATTATAATATTTTCAATTTTCGCGTTTTCTTTTTCGATCATAATTAAAAATTTTGTTTACGCCAGCAACAACATTGAGCATGAGTTCATTTTTGTTGCTGCGTGTGCGTGTGTGGGTGTGTATGTGCGTCTCGAAGTGCTACTCTGGGTGGTCTGAATGTTTTAAGTGGTTTATTTATATTGTCAGGGAACTAGAGAAGCAAATAAATCGAATTCGATGGCCAATTCAGAGCAAAAAATCGCTCGTTATCAAATCGAAAAGCGCCCCGAAACGCAATTGATTATTCATAATTCAATTGAATTTGAAATTAGTTTAAGTTGTCAATTTATATTCATATTTAAATTCGCATTCCCTTCACGTTACTCAGCCATTAAATATGAATGCTTTTTCAGCCAGCCTCCTGTCCTGTTTTTTGGGCAAATAAATGTTGGGGCTGCTAAATATAGCATTATAATTAGTATTGTAATTAATATCAATAAATTTGACAATGCCTGAACTTTTTATATAGATAGACGTTTTTCTTTTTTGTCTTTTTCGAGCACATTTCTTCACGCTGCCTATGACCTTAACATGATTGATGAATATTTTTACTCTTTGACATTTGATGTCGCGTTTTTATCATATTTTTTCTTACATTTTCTGTTGCCTTCTTTAGTATTTTTTTCACCCTTGTTGACACTACAACAACAGCAGTTGCTGTAGATAATTGACACTTTGTCCAGTTCGGGCAGAGAGGGCCATTTCATGTCCTGACTTTGCCACACCAAGTCTGACAGTGCTCTTAAACAGGAAAGCAGCTTATGACCAATTTGTGGGTGTGTGTGTGTGTCTGTGTGACAAAAAGCTTTGTCACATTTAAAATGAAATGTTGCAAATGGTGAGGAGTTATAATTACTAGCTATATGGCTATATAGCGCTATATAAAGTGCTTGGACCTAACCCAATAAAATGTTTTAACGACATTTAGCTTAAAAGCTTAAAGCTTCCACCTTAGCAGCCTCCACTGTACCCCGCATACTCAAATCCCGTGCTACCCCTACCCTTGTCACCCAGCGCACACATAAATTTTGTATGCAATTTAAAGTACTGGCAAACCATAAATAAATACTTAACTACACACATTTACTATGCATGTAGATACGCGCGTGTGTGTGTGGGTGTGTGGGCCAGTGGGTGCATAGCAGGCTGTATGTAGGTTCGTTGGTGTGCTTGTGTGTGTATGCGCTATGAAGCTTTGGTATTTTACGCGGCCGCGAGTTGAAAGCTTTTCCGCGAAAGCTTTGGCGATGACTGCAACTTTCCGTTAATAGTTTCGTGTTTTGAAAAGCTTTTCACTTAATTATGCAACATGCCACACAACTTTTCATTCATTGTGCATTCTGTACACAAACACACACATGCACATTTGGTTGTGTGTTGGTGTTCTGTTGCTCAAAAGTTTTCAAGTTCCAAGTTCACGCTGGCAAAGCTTAAGGACTTATTCACTTAATAGCACACGCACATAATGTACAAATAGAATAATGAAATATTATAGCTGGGAATTAAATTAAAAAAATATATTCAGATTTTTCTTATATCGAATTTGGCTTTACCATAAAAACTATTAAGTTGAATATTATTTGTTATATTTCTTTGGAATTTATGAAGCTTTTTTAAATTTCATACAAACATCATTAAAAGTATTGAGTTTAATATTTTAATTATTAAGCTCTGCCTTTTTACATCTAACAAAAATGTTGCTTAAAAATTATATTGCCTACTTTTCGGTGAATCTGTAAAGTACATATAAACAGTCAAGTCATTATAGTCATGAGTTTTTGTATATAAAACTAGTTTGTAATAAAAACTATATTAGGCAATCTTGACAGTTGGATATATCTTGTTTTTTTTTTATATTTTTATAAACAGCGCATTGAGATTTTTATTTTATTTCGATTGCTAGTTACTAACGACCAAGATGAAATGATCCCAGTGTAAAAATAATGCGTATGTGGAATATTTAAAGAAATGAGTTCGGTTATGACAGATGGGCATTATATGTACAGACATATACAGACAAAGCAACCCATCAGAAACGAAATTGTTTACACTTTATGTCTTTAGAGGGCGTAATATATTCACTTTTAGCTCTTAATGTGCAAAAGTGTGCAATACAGAGATGAGCTATATTATGTGGAAATTGCTTGAGGGCTTCATTATGCAAAAAATTAAGATCATTTAAAACCCTTAAAATAATTCATTTCATTCTTAAACTAATTTATAATTGAACTATAAACAAATTTAATAATTTATGAAACCTAAACCCACTACTTATGAATATTATTAAATCGCTGAACTAAGTATGAACAATATAGCATTTGTTATTGATATTATTGAGTATTAACAGTTTGATATATTTTAGAACATATATTACAATACATATATATATATATATATATATATATAATTAATTATTTATTGCGTTCATTCGATCATAATACTTGTTAGCTTATTTTTTGTAACCTGTCATCTCTTATCCTTACCATTGACTTTTATATCCCCATA
>SCDT01002217.1:0-18679 GCA_004143765.1 Drosophila melanica | reverse complement strand
TATGGGGTCGGAGATGCTTCCTTCTGCCTGTTACATACATTTGCACAAAACCATTATACGCTTTTTTACCCATTTTCAATGGGTTCAGGGTATAAAAACAAAAGCAACAGTAAGAACACAAATTTCAAATAATTGTACAACTAGCTGTTATTATAAATAAGAGTTTGAAGTTCTAATAAGTCCAAAGATCTAAAGAAACTAGCATGACTTAAGATTAAAAGTAAATCAATTTAAAAGATGTTAATAATTAGTCAAATATTCCTTTAATATACATATACCCAGTAAAATATACAATCTACTTCAATCAAGTACAAGCATTGTCAAAATTCGGTCAGCGTGGACATTTTTAACTAAAAACAAAATTCCTGTCGTCACAATATTTTTTGAATCGCGAAATTCTTAAATATAGCCTCGCAACCATAAATGCTTATTAAATTTCAAGCACAAAACGGTACGAATATTTTCACTCTTGAACTTGGACTGTCATTTTTAATATTTTTTGAGTGCATATAATATTTTAAATATTTGAGAAATAGTTATTGTTGCTTTTAACCTTAACTTTTGTTAAATTATTGGGGCTACTAATCTTGTGCACATTTAAATGACTTCTAAACATACCTGAATAGATACAAAAACAATCAAATTCACATTTACAAGACATTTCTTCAAAACAAAGCCTCCAGATTCAATTACATTTTCTACAAAAATTTACCGAGTTTTGGCAGTTCTCAGCTTTAATTCCAAAAATCCAGTTCTTAGTTCCATTCACATTTTGTTTGTTTTCAGTTTTCAGTTTCGAGTTTCAGTGTGTCACATTTTATTGTTGTTTATTTTTGGGCCAACCGGCTGTCGTGCAATTGCGAAAAAATGCTTGATCAAGCCGGTTTCAGTGGCAGTTGCCAGTTTCCGGCTTGTTGATTGACATTTCCGCTATGTTAGGGCCTTTAAGTGGGCAGTGTGAGGGGTGGCGAGCTTGGACTTGCTTGTTGTCACATGTTTCTGTCGCAGCACGCTGATTGTTGTAGCTGCTGCTGCTGCAAACACAACTTTGCAACAGCATCTCGATAGCTTATGCAATTCGCAGGGCTTGATAAACAAAGCTAGCAGAGACACAACAAGAGGCACCCTAACCACCGCCCCATCTGTGGAGTGGCTGAGTGCGTTTATATGTAAGGACGTGCTGCGCGGACGTTATGTAAGGCCTGTGAGTTTGTTAAAACAGCAGCAACAACAACAGCAAGTCATGATAGATAACAGCAACTGAACAACTGTCCAACCGAGCAACAGTGAAACGTGAGAAACTTCCAACGCATAATAATAAAAGCATCTCACAAAAAGGCAAAACAAAAAAAAATGTGTGCGGCCAACGTTGCGTATGCGTTACGTTGGCATTTCATGTTGCGTATACGTCACGTTGCTGCTACTGCTGTCGTCGTTGTTGTCTTATGATGCCCAAAAGTATGCAGCGCATATTCAAAATTAATCTTTAAAGCAGCCGAATATCATTTTATTTCTTTATGAGTTTAATTGGATTCGAATGAAAAACTGTAAAAGTTTCGCCGACGCAGCCGGTTTTCCGCTGCAAAAAAAAAAAAGAAAAAAGTTATATTAGGCCTGGGCACAGGTTGCAGATTTCGTTTGGGTGCTTTTCAAAAGTGCCTTTTGTGTATAAATGGGAAATGAGCAAAAGTTGTGGAAAATATGATTTTTTCTGTATTATTCTTTTTCTTCTTCTTTGCATTTTATTATAAGGCTAAATATTTAATTATTAAACAGCGATATTAAATTGAAATTTGTATTATAATTTAAAGAGCAGGCAAATCGAAATCGTGCGCAGTATATCTATAGTTATTAGTTGCTGTATTTGTATATATAATTTGTTTGTACATTAATTAAATTTGGGACCAGATTGGTCAGGATATCTTGAAACCCTACTTGTGTTTATTTTTATTGAAAAGTGTCAAGATTTTATATGTTATTTTAATAATTTTATTTGAATAAAGTGTGAATAAGAGATAGCTCCTATAACGAAACGTTAAAAGTAATATTTTACAGATGAATTCATCTGTAAAAGTGATGATTTTTCCACGAAAAGACTAGTTATTTTATAAAATACTAAGGAATTTGTCTCTTATTTATTATTCAAGCGAAATATTCTTTCAATATTCAATATTGACCATTCCTTGTTTTTTTTTTCCTCTTTTTTTTTGTTTATAGCTCATCAATTATTTGAATACTGTCACGCCAGTGGCATCGCTTTGCTTTGCTCGCTCCCTGTCTTTCATCTAAAAGCTAAGGGATTTCGCTTGTTAAATATTCAATATGAAAATAATTTGTACACAATGTCGATTTAAAATTGCTTATAATATATGCAATAACATACATATATATAACACTTGAGAATAGAAAATGAAATCTGTGAATCTGAACAAGAAACTTGTGCGCTTCTTTGACCCCTAATGGCCAATGACCTATCCCTGAATTGATGGCTATGACAATCCTCCCTTATAAGTAATTATAATGTTTTTGTTTAATTGTTTGATATTTGAAATACTGTCGGATAACGGTAATCAATCATGCCTGTCATATTGTTAGCTAATCTTCAATTGCCTGACAGCCAAAACCGAACTGAAAAACTAACATTAAGCTCCAAATAACAAGAAGAATGAAAGTTGCAGTCGAGTGTAGCTTACTGCACAATACTCCTTCATTTTGAATTTTTTATTATTATTTTTTAAAAATTTTGATTTTTGTAATTTATTTGGCCAGCAGTGGTATGGTCCAAGTTTTCCAGTTTGATCTTTACATGAGGGCTGTCAAATTCGGTGTCTCTAGTACTAAAATTCAAGGTACGGATGTGAATTTTGATAGATTTTCGCAGCTTACCTACCCCAAGATATATATATGCTTTACTCCTAATAAATAAATAAAACTTCCAGTATATTTTTTGTGCGATCTTTAGAGGATATCATCAAATTTAAAACTGAGAGGGTTATATCGATTTTATTGAATTGTACACCCAGTGGGTGTACATACGAAATCTAAATACTTTATGTGACGCTAGGATACGAATATTTATGCTAGTTTCGATATTATACAGACCCAATATACTCTTTTCACTTCGTGAACGAATATATATATATATAAAGTGAACATTTGTGTTGGACTGTGCCCCACAGAGCACAGTCAAACAAGAATAAGAAGAACAAATAGCTTTTACTTTGAGCTTTCCGATTCCGGAATCAATTGCTGTCAGATGTCATCTATCTGAAGTGCCTGCGATTGCACAGGTGAATTGCAAAAGCCACAAAGCAACTGCTGCTGCTGGCATATTTACATATAGGTATACTATAGACATCTATTTATTTATGTATATATATTCGATTTGTTTTTATTGTAATATTGACAAGGATTGACAGACTTTATTACACAAAAACAAGTTGTGTGTTTTTTCCACTGGACGACAACAATTTTTCAGTATTTTCGCTATTTGTTTTTATTTTTTGTTGCGATGAACAAGGACACGTTCGTCTCGTTTTCAACTTGATGATTACGTGACTCACACTCACTCACTCTCATTTATTCTCTCGAGAGAGTGAGCATTTACTTTGTTTTTTGTCCATGCTCCTTTAAATAAAATTCTCAAACGTTTTACTGCTTGGCTTTAAAATCGGCATAAAAATGTTTGCGGCTGCAACGTAAGCATTGTAAGACTGAAATACCTTTTCAATAATTAATAAGAGTTTCCACAATACTGAAAAATCTGTAAAAGTAAAATAATATTTTTTCAACTTTTATTCAATTGGCTTTAAAACTGTTTTCAAGTTCTTCGCACCATCCCATAAGCCCCCTTAAACAAATTGATGGCAAATGAGTATCCAAAATGGCTAAAAGCTTCAACATTAAAAAACCTCATATTTTATCGCTTTAAAGTCACTTTAAACTATTACAGCTTAATGATTCAATAATATTAATAATAATTTGGCTCGGAAAAATTTATACTCACATATATCTTATGTAGAATAACAGACACATGCACATACAAAAACAAGTAAGAATGCTCTACTTGGGAGTGATCGACTAAAAGATACTCTGAATCTGTCTTTATAAAAATTTTAACGATCAATAAACACACATGCACACATACATACATACAAAAGCATGCAGCAATTTAATGGATTTTTGTTTTTGTTATCTGCGTCGAGTAGGTAGGAGGTAATAAAAAAAACCAGAACATATTCCAGATCTACGTATTTTTCACAACACTCTCCGAGATATGCCAAGAAAACTAAGTCGTGAAACTGATTTTTTTTTTTCGATATTGATAAAACGGGACAAGACATCGAACAAACTTAGAAACTTCTTCTGTGTTTGGATTAGAAGAATACACAGTCGAAAATTTTAGGTCATGACAGTCATGACGAGTCATGTCCGCCTTACATAAATCAACTTAGCTCATCGTTCTGATCAAGATGCTTCCTTCTGCTTGTTACAAACTTTTGCACAAAAGCAATATATCATTACCCATTTTGAAGTGGTTCAGGGTATACAAATACATTAAAGCTGATTTTTAAGTTGCAACTACTTTTCTGCCAAAAAGCTGCACAAAATGTGTCAGAAAACCTTTAAAGCCAAGCACTCTACTTTCTGGTTGGGTTTATCCTTAAGAATCCCCATTGGTACACGCTCTAAGTGCACAGCTTATTCATAGCTCTATCGCTAAAAACTCAAAACTATATTCTCTACCGCCCTGAGATGTGCGCTTAGCTTCCACATACATTTGGGAATATCTTTACTTAAAGTTAGGTTTTTAGTGTAGCTGCAAAACAAAAAATCCCTTGGCTGAAAAGAATAAAATACAAATCCGACAAAAACCCAGTTTTCTTCTTTGTGAGCACGAACTTTCCTGGTTCAAACCAATGCACACATTTGTATAGCTGCCGTATTGAGAAATACACAACTCTTTTGGCTTCGTTGGCACATCTTTCGCAAAAAGGACAAAAAGGGCAACACTCCCCAATCCGATGTATAGATGGCGCCACTAGATTGTGTTATTTGCCTTTGGAAAAGCGTCTAATCTACATACATTTCGTTTAAAACGATTGGCCGAGCACAGCTAAACAAAATACATTATGCACGTGTCCACAAACACATACACACACACATACCCTTTTACACACCCACTAGTGAGTCTTTCTGCAGCTCATTGCCTGCCTTGGCAGTCACGAGCGGTCTAAACGCTTTTTGATATTCTTTGGCTAAACAAGTTTTTCACACACACACACATACACAGTGTTGTGCGTTTTATGTAAATAGAAATTCCCCCAAAAAAAAATGAACTTTATTTGTTGTGCTCTCTTTATGTTGCTGTTGAACTGTAACGCACGTGGCCCTGACCGCATGTCCAATTTAGGCCAAACAAGAAATAGCTAACTCCTGGCCCAAGCTCTGGTTACCGATTCGCTGTCGATCGAAACGTTTACGTTTTGCTTGGCTCCCACTATTCAAATCTTTGTAATTGAAACGAAATTGCACTTGAAGAGTACTCTTCCCCTCCACGTTCCCTCTGCTATCATACACCCTTAAAGTTCGAATTGGCAATCAGTTTGCCCAATACTCATACGCCCGCTATGCCACAGTGGCCACAGCGTATACGGATAATTGAGCAAGCGCGCGGCCAGTCTTTACAATTACCACATACTTGTTAGGGCTAACAGAGTGTAAGAACGGGGTAAGTGGGGGATTAGCTTTTGTAGGCTTGAGCACTTTTCTTCGTTGACGAAAAGACAGAAACCAAAGTGAAAACACTTTCAGCCAAGGCCAATTGAGCTTTCGGGGCATTGTTTATTAATTATTTGCTTTGCGTTGACCTATGCAGAGCCAATACACACACCCAACACAAACACAAGCACACATATATACATATATATATATATATATATATATATATATATATATGTATATATAGATACAGACAATAAGCAGCCCCACCACACCTCTCAATATCAATCTATATTACTGAGCATTGATGTTGTTTGCTTTTTGGTCATATCCATGTGCTCACATTGTTGTGCGTGTGTGTGTATGTGTGGCTACAAATATTTGTGTTGCAAGTTTGCATGGAAATTATAATGAGAATGCTCATACTTTACAACAAGTTGCAACAGCAATAAAAACACAGCTCAATTTAAGTAAACTCAACTGGAAACTTGAACACAATCATCATTATCAACGATGTTATAATGATGATTTTAATAATGAATATTACAGTAGTTCCTCGGAAATTAAAACTGGTCTCTCCTTGGAATTGTTATTAAACAGTCATTAAAAACTTTATCCAAATTTATCAAATTTTTAATAACTTTTTTTAATTTCTTATCTTTTGTTTTTTTAAAAGCTTTTCAAAGTAAAAAGAATGTTGGGTTTGTGACTTGAAATTTGGAATACATAAGATTAAGATTTAATGAATACAAGTACTGGAAATCGATAAAATCGATACATTTACAATTATGCAAATAGATTACTGACGCGAAAATCCATATTTTCTACATTTTTAGAAAAAGAGTCACCGATTTGGGTGACCCTTTGACCTCCAAATATCACCCAAGATCAACAAATTAAAAAAGTGGACAAATTTCTAAAATAACAATTATAATTAAGAGGCGGCTCTTAGATATTATTGAAGAAAATTTGATATTTTTTATGACACAAAAATTAAAAAATGTTTCCAAAAGCAGATCGTTGAAATATATTTTGGACGCTTTTTCAGCTTAAAAACAGTTGTATTTGTCGCATTTTTTTTTAAGGGTTCACTGTATTAACCTGATTATCAACGTGATTGCCAGGAGCCGAAAACGTCAGTCGTTGGAACGTGATATGTGCAACGTGCGTCAACGGCGGCCAACGGGCCCTCGCGCCGGCCCCTAACACATAAATTTATATAAGTATACAAAAATCCATATATTATTCATATGAAATCCAAATGCATTGAATTGGAATTGAAAGTGGTTCAGTGGTGCCAGTGACAGTGGTGGCGCTTGCATTGCGACTGGCATTCAACGTAAGAGACATGCGTCCAAGTGGCACATGTCTTGGCTGCGATTTATAAATTGTTGGGGTTAGAGGTTGTTTTGCAGGGGACCCCCACTCACCCCTCCCCTATCCCGTCCCCTACACACACTCGCAAACAATGGGGTTAGTTATATAGATATTGATTTTCGATCATAACAACCTGCAATGTGCCTGCCACCGACGACATGCCCCAAAGCAACGACAATGACAAGGCAGCAACTACAGCGACAACGACAACTACAAAGTCTCGACCATTTGGCTTATGGTGGGCTCACCTTGTTGTAGCGCGGAAGGGAAGGGTGTCTTGGGAGTGAGGCCTAAGAATCTTGCCATTGTCAAGTTATCATTATTTATTGGATGCGCCGCTTTGGCACGCTCCCAGCACGATGAAGAAGGCAAAATTTCACGTTCATCAAGGAAACGGCAACACTACTAATAATATCTAAGAGTGCTAAATTGGCAAATGTATGAGCTTGAAGGTACCCTATAAACTGTACACTGATCATATTTTCTTGATTGCTTAAAAGTGCCCCATTATTGTCCGATTGTTATTAAGTTCACTAATAAGTAGTGCAGGTATGCTGAAAGTCAAATAAGATAGTCCGCAATTTTAATTCTCTTTATAATTTTGACTTTGATAATGCTTTAACAGATATTGTTCTGTTTAGAAAAACATATACAATTCTTTAGTCATAGCTGTTTAACATATTTGGACTATAGGGTATACAATACCACATGGCTGATGCATGCCACCCTTCAAATCAAACTCAATCGACCTCCCATCTCCTTCTCCCTATTCCCCATCGATAAAAGTGATAAGTGAAGTGTGCGACGGCCAAACAATGAGTTTATAACTTAGATTTGACAACCCTGCCCCAATATAACTTGACACATGCGACTGTACACTGACCGAATTGTGCACTCAGGGTGAACTAATTTACTAATTCAAAGTTTTCAACCCCCTCACACCCCTATAGCCTATTGGCAAACTGAAAATATTACTTATACGCCTAATTAAGCTTTAACAAAGCGAACACTTCATTATGAATTTCCTGTACTCGAGAACAAAATAATAAATAGAAAAAAAAATAGCCGCTGGCCACGCCAAAAAAATACACCTCAACTAAACGAAAATTACGCCAAATTTATTAGGCAACACAAACGAAAATGAAAGCTGGCAACAAAATCATGTGCACCACGCTGTGAGCAGCAAACGTAATATGGGGGGTTGGGGTGGGTTGTCCGAGCAGGAACCCAAGCCGGGTGCCCAAATCTAATCGGTGTCGTTGAAGCTATAGGCAGCAAACGTTGACTTCAACTTAAACAACAACAATACATAAAACAAGAGCAACACTCCAGTTCAGCTCCTGGGACGTCTGTTGGCTCGTTTTGCGTGTCAGACGCGTTTTGTATAGGAAACTCGATAATTTCCATCAATTTCCTTCGAGTACAAACATGTGTGAGTGTGTGTTTTCATGTGTGTGTGCGTGCGTGTGTGTGTGTGTGTGTGTGTACGGGTGTGTGTTTGTGTGTGGCTAAAACTTATAATGTGTTGTATGCGTGCCAGCCAACGATCGTAAAAGGGCTCACAATGAGTATGTTAATTTTCGGAAGGTGAGACTGTAGGTGAGAAACAGAAAAGGGGCGTGGCACAATGGCACTGCGGCAACCCATAAGCCAAATGAGGAATTTTCGTGCAAACACTTAAATACACTTACTTAGTTTAGTTTCTTTATATATACACACAAATATATGCATATCTGACGGCTCTGAAACTAGGTAATGGAAAATCGTTTCTATTTTTGAAAAGGTGCCAAATGTCGTTTGCCTGTCTGTCCGCCTGTCTGTCTGCCTGTCTGTCTGTCTTACTGTTAAGGGCTCAATTGCAATGCCACATGCAAATTGTTGCCAACTTTGCCTGTGGAATTTGACAACGGTGATTATTATTCTATATGAAATATTCAAAGCCCGGCTGAGAAAGTTGGCATATTCCACTTATCTGTACGAAACACACTTAAATGCTGTTCACAGAAACTATACCATACGACAGGGCTCATTAGTTATTTATGGCTAAGAAACGTTTAAGGCTGCAGCTCCAAAAAAATTTTCTAAATTAAAAGCCAGCTCGAGATAGTGTTAACTAGCCAAAAGAAAAAAATGTTATAAGATTAAAAATAAAACGAATGTAGAAAAAGTAGAAAAACCGCTGCTAGTACAACCTTAAGAAAAAGAGCAATAAAAAAAAAAAAACGGAGCGCCTTTTTAAGATTTCTTTCTGCCCCAACATTTTTAAGAAAAATTGTTTTTGAACATTGTTTTGCATTTTTGTATTTAAAAAAAAGCGTAACACGTTCTGAATGAATTGCATAAATAAAGTATACTTTGGAATTTTTAAAAAACTAATTTATATGTACGTGAAATAAATTCCACTGACTTAATTAGTTAGTTTTAGCTTAAAGTTCTTGGATCTGATTGTGATAGAAAGCAAAGGATACGAAAATTCAACGAATTCAGTGACATGCTCCAAAAAGTATGCTACGCTTAATGCCAATATGGCTTGGCGCAAAAGAAAACGTTTTCTTAAGAATTTCGAGGTATAGAAAATAATCCTCTTATTAAAATATTTATTTTTCGAATCTTAATTATAAAACATTATAAAACGTTATTTTTACCGAATAATGAAAAGAAACTGACTAAATTCTGGCTTTTATAGTATTTGAGGTACAGCCACTATAAAAAAGCCACATAGCATACCAAATTTATATTGTACTTTAATGTTGACAAAAACTGCATATTTGTAAATTTATTTAAATAAAATTGTGTATAAAATTTGTCAGCTGATATATATAAAAAAAAAAAATAGAAGATATATTGTTTCCGGTTTGAAAGAACTCATAATTTTGTTAGTTGTTTTGCGGCGTTTGCATTTTCTTTTCGCTTTTCAGCTTAATTAAGAAATCCAATTAACATCATTGGCATTAGATGTTATGCGCAATTTATTTTCTTTTATGTTGGCCACCACACACACATACACAAGCACAAACGCACACGCATGTCTGTATGTATTGGTGGCTTTTAGCTTTTCTGCATATGTAGATAGGAGCAGGATCTGTGTCGCCGTTGCCGCCATTGATATCGTTTGTCATTGCGTGTGACCCAATGTAGCCATGTGTGTATGTGTGTGTGTGTGTTCGCATGCTTGTGTGTGACACGCAATGCTCAAAACAATAACAACAGTGGTAAACAACTCGACAGCAGTCGCAAGAGCAGCTGCTTTTGTTGCTTGCCCATTCAATTTCAATGTTGTGGGCGTGGCAACAACATATACCGAATTAAATGCTCATACATATACATATATACGAACAAGTAAATGCATGCATGCATACGAACAGCCACCTGATCACAGAGCGCGCGAATGGGATAATGGGAGAGTTCCCAACTCTGGAAAGCACAAGCAGCTGTAATAATAACAACAACAACAGAACAGTTACAGCTACAGCCTAAGCCTGTCACAGAATTGAGCTTCGAGACTTACTCTGCCATTTCAACTCAACTCAACTGAGCTTAACTCATCGCATAGCCAAAGTCAAAGTCAAACTTTGCACAGCTTTGCTTGCAGCTCTGACCCTCGCACTCTTTGTCTCTCTCACGCTCCCCACACTGACGCGCTGCTATTAGCATAAACGGCAGCAACTAAAACAACAAAAACAGCCACAGCAGCCTATTAATGTAAATCTACTTAGCACTGGATGTGGTTGTGTGTGTGTGTGTCTGTCTGTCTATGGGTGGGGTTGGGGTGTATACGGCTTTTGTAAGCAGTTTCATTAGGGCGCACAAAATACGAAAGCCAAACTGATTAAGGCCTCAATTGAAAGACAGCATTTACCACTCATATGTAATTGCACAAGAGCAGGACGAAGGAGCATAAGTACACACGCACGCACGCACACAGAGATACCTGCTAACATATGGGTGTGTGTGTGTGTGTGTGCGAATATGCAGATAGACTGTTACAGTTAGAGAGACAACTAAGTACAAAGTAAAAGGCAGCGACTAAAGAGCGTGGCAAAGCTCAAGCATCAACATACAAGCACGTAACGGGGTTTTTGGAGATGGACTGAGGTTATGGTGGATTTTATAAACAAATATTTGGATTTAACGGCAAAAGCGTGTGTATGAGCACACATTATGCTTAATTTAAAGGGAATTTGTAGTAGTCATAAGTACCAGGCATAATTTTAGGCACTACATACACACATTTCTGTGTATTTACTTAGTTACAGTTAAGCTAGCGTTCGCTTGTACCGAGCCAGTAAAAATAAAAAATAAATAAGAAACAGCACAAAAAAAAATTACGAAAAACGAGAAAACCGCACCCAAGTTAAGATTACTTATCTTTAGTTTTCATTTAAATATGAAGAGCAAAGTGCTGTTACGCTGTGTGTGTGCTGTACTTTCATTTATTTGGCTGCTTTTGGTTTTCATTCTACTTTTACTTTATGTTTTTTTATTCTTATTTATTTTTTCGTTTTTAGTGTTTTAGCGTTTTTTTCTCTACACACTAAAATTCTTTACATACTTCGTCGTATTTTTCTGTGCCGATGCCTACCCACGTCCCCCCCGATGTTACGGCACTTGTGCGCCTTTTGTGTGCGACTCAGTATTTTAGTATTTTCTGATTCCGCACAGGACAAGAAGCAGACACACAAACACATACATACACATACGCACACACATCTTGTGGCCGTCGGATATGCTGTATATTTGCGCTTTCAATTCCGGTTTCATATTGAGTAACTTGGGGAGCCAAATAATTGGATTTGGAGATCCAGATGACAAGTAAACCAGATGACTTTATACAGATCCATATACATAAACATACACATATCAACATACAACATGAATGTATGTAATAACGGTGACGTCACTTTAACTTTGCCCACTTGAACCCGACTGGCGCCAAAACAAGCAGCGACAGCTTCCCATGTTGTGACATGTGACTGAGTGCTCTGTGAGGGCGTGGCTCACATAGTGGGCTGGGCGCCGAGTTACCAGATTGTGGCTGAAAAAAAGGATTAGGGCACTAACGCTGCCCTTACTCTGCGCCTGCTTACATTGAGCCCATTATGATAACTGTTTCAAAGGAGAGCAAAGTATGAGTGTGTTGTTGTTGTTGTTGTTCTTGATTATGGCTAGAACTAGAACTCGCAATGTCAATTTACATCAGCAGATGAATTGCCAACAAGAAAAACGAAGTAGAAAAACGCAAGCGCACGTTTCACATATTTGCAAAGAATAATCAGAAGAAACACGACTTTTTCTCTAGAATATACATCAAATATTGCAAATGGTTGCTTATCTCTACCATGGATGTAAATAAAAACAAAAAAATAAGTATTTGCTATTGCTCTGTGCAACTCATTTTCCTCAACTCCGAACTTCAGTTGGGTTTTTTCCTATTTTTCTTCAATTTAAAACAGAAGATCTGATAATGTGGAAAGCGATTATAATAATGAAAACAATATTTTGTTATAAAATAAACAAAATTGTTAAAAGTTAGTTGTTTTTTATGCTTTTTGCTTTTGTGTTATACATGTATAACATGTATATATATTGTAAAAATATACAAAACTGTTGCAAATATATTTTTTAACATAACTTATAAATTTATTAGAACGAAACAATGCTTCTAAACTCGTCGATGAAGTAGGCTTGTGCTCTCCTCCGTTTGTCCTTATGAGCGCAGTTTTATCGCCCACATTGAAGTGTATAGGTTTTAAGCCTAAAGATGCTTACAGTATTTTTGAGCCGGTCGGGTACACCCGACTGCAACGTTTTTACTTGTTTTGTATTTTCTGAAGTTAAAGTTCTAATTTTATGTGGTGAAGATCAAAATAATTGAAAAAAATTTTAAATGACGGGCTCAAGCCGGTTTGACTTGTAATAAATTATTTGTATTTTACTGCGTTGATACATATGTTGATATACAAAACAAAACAAAATCTGTTCGTCTATATTAAAACTAAAAGCTTACATTTTAGGATCCCCTAAATTATGAATATTTGTTCGTTTGTACGAAGGTACAAATTTAATCTAAGGTAATTTAAGGCCATTTAAGGTCAGCGTGTTTACTCAACTTAATTGTTCCCATCATAATACCCAAAGATGGTAAAAAAAAGTGTACAACTGCGTCAATTTTTTTTAGCTTATGTAAGTTACAAATAAATGGAACAAGCTTTTTTTAACTATAATTCATTAAGTTCTAATGTAGAATCTTAACTTATTACAATTATTTTTTAACTTATATTTTAATTTAATTGAACCAGTAAGTTAGTATTTATAAAATATAAGAATTATACCTTAACAAACTCAATAAAAGAGTATTTGCCATCAATTTAAAATCAAATTAAAGAAAAAAAAAACCGTACACTATAATTAATGCACCAAGCTAGCGTATAGGTTAAGTCACCCACAGCTCACGTGTTATGTTGCCTGATTTGTAATTTAATTAACTAAATACTCATACATGATTATATAATGGTAATGGTAATGTATGTTAACTGATCAATTCACACGAGTTTTTGAAGGTAGCGCACACGCACACAAACATCCACACAACTAATATAAACTATAAATAGGAATAACACCTGCAACCACCAACTCACTTATTGAAATTTATTTGTTTCATTATGCCACACAAAGTTGACCAAAATATACATATATTCTTTTCAAAGTTTTTTTATTTATATATTGTTTATATATATATATGTTTTAGCTCCGCAAGCCAGCGTCGACACTTTCAATTCCTGGCTCGATGAAAACACCTTCCATTGCGAACCGGGAACAGATCTCATCTGGATGCAACGAAGAAGCAGCCGAGGCACTAGTGGGTATCCACTCAGACTACCCTAGGTATGAAATGTATGTATACCAATCAATCATTTCCCTTCCAAACAAACGAAAAGTAAGAATGTTGCAGTCGGGCACAACCGACTGCACAATACTCTGTTTACAGCTCATATTTTAATAGTAAAACTGTAACCAGAAATCATAAATCTTATTATGATCCATATCTACATGACAACATAATAGCAATATGTGCAAATATATGAAAATATATTTTCCATATGTTAGACAACCCCAATATTCACATTTACACTTCGTGAACAGAGTATAAAAAAGACAAAAAATAAAAGCGCATCTCGCTAAGCGATTATAATCAATAAACAGCAACTATATAGTACCTTGCTCTAAGCCACATTCCATTGCCCATTTATGTGCCCCCGAAAAACAATAACAACAGCCAGCTAACCGCACACACATCCACACACAAGCACACAAAATTTAGATAATGCCTTGCACTAACTAGGCCCAAAAACCGACGGAAAAAATTTGACTAATTGCCATGGGCCATAATTAGCTGTCAGCGCCAGAAGGGCAGATTATAAATATCATTACATAAGTATATCCTTCAAGGCTACCAAAATACACACACACACACACACACACACAAATATGCGCATACACGCATAGAACGCAACAAAACTAATCCCAACAAATCTCAAAGTTAATATACATAAAGTTTCTGTCACTAAGCCGTGCGCAGAAATGGATTTGAGGCCAGGGCACCATATCAAGTATCATTGACTTTTTGATGACCATTCAATTTGTATAACAAAGTACGGAAAATATTCTAAAGTCAATATGGCTAAAGGAAATACGTATTGTATGTGTGCATAAATAAATCTATTTAAGTGCCATCAAAGTACAAAATTTTGCAATAACGTTCAAATTGGCACAGTTCAGCATTTCGATACCCTGTTTTTATATGAGAGCTTACAGCAGGGTATATTGAATAGGCAGGGAATAACAGAGTAAATTAAAAAGGATAAATGAAAGTCATATCTGTTACAATCTCCGTGATCTGCCATAGTTTTATTTTGATGCGTAAAAGTTTTATTCTGAAAGTTTCAAAAATATACAAGCACCAATTATTGCAAGACCTACTTAGGAACTAGCAACAATAACTTTTCAGTTTTAAAATCTCAACTTTTAAGCAAAAACTTAGAAAAGATTCTAAAAATTAAAACATATATATAAATTTGCAACAGTTATTTATTGCAAAACCAAATATCACAAAAGCTTTCCAGCTTAAAGAGTTTGGCAATTCTTATATTTTTTTTTAATTTATCCTATGTTGCTCTATAATTTTTCTGTTTAAGCAGCAAACGAAAAATTTCGTTATCAGTCAATAAAGGGTACAGTTCAGTCTGGCACACCCAACTATTTTAGTAAATATACGGCCAGTTTCAAAGAGAGGAGCAGGGTTATGTTTTCTGTTTTCAATTCTCAGCAAAATTTGCCCGCACATGTGTGTGCTTTTATGTCTGGATTTGTGTATGTGCGTTATTCGTATCTTTTGGATACACAAATTGATGTGACACAAATTTTCATGAGACAACAACAACATCAACATCTAAAACAATAAAGAAAAGAAAAAAGAAAGCAATAACAAGACAAACCTGTCATCCATTAGTTCAAGATTTATTAAGCAATGCCGTCAGATATATTTTTCCATAGACCGCACGTCTGTCATATTCTAAGCTATCGAGCAGTTAGTTAGTTAGTCAGTTGTTAACGGCATATGAAGTGGAGTCATAATCGAGTGTTGGCTTACGGCATGGCTATTCAGTTAATTCAATTAGCATTGCCCGTTCTTCTGGTATTTCTAGGTATATGGAAGAACGTGCGCTTACTGGCGGCAATACGTCCAGGAAGCCATCGACGAACTCGGCCAAACACAAACCCAACGTGGGCTATCGCCTGGGCAAGAGAAAAGCTTTATTCGAGAAGCGCAAACGCATCAGCGACTATGCCCTGGTCATGGGCATGTTCGGGATCATCGTGATGGTGATTGAAAACGAACTGAGCAGTGCCGGCGTCTACACAAAGGTGAGCCATTAACGTGTGCTAATTGAAAATGACGAGTGAAATTCTATTAACGTTAATGATGAATGGCATGAATATAACGAGTGATGAATTGCACGTCACATATTAATATTGATTATTAATACCTGATAGCTAGTGACGGGTAAAATAATTAAACTTACTCGTTACTTACCCATATCTGGTATGAGTCAGAGTAAAAGTTAGAGAAGTTTATTAATAGCGAGTGTAACTTCTACTTTCTACTTACCATATAACTAATAATTAAAACAAATATTATTATTTCTTTTTGCCGCTGAATGGCCTGATTATAAGTTTTGTTGTTTTATACGATTAAATCTCATATAAATAAGGAGTAGTAATTACTGATGATGGGCTGCATAATTTTAACGATCGTATCGTCATTACTGGCAAGAACAACAATTTATTAAATGAAACTCTTAATTGAAAACTTTATTTTTATTGATAATTATCGTTATTAATTATTTTATAAAGGTAACGAATAAAATTGCAATTCATTACTTATTTTTAATAAAGAGTAAAATAAAAATTACTCTGGAATACAATTGTATACATAGCCCATCTAATTTATCAATTCGTAACAAGAGCTACTAAAAACAAGTAACAATTATATTGTGACTCATTACCAATTCATATTTGTTGTGTTTTCGTTGCAGGCATCGTTTTACTCGACAGCGTTAAAAACCTTAATATCTGTTTCGACTGTGATTCTTTTAGGACTTATAGTAGCTTACCATGCTTTGGAAGTGCAGGTGAGAGTGAGTGCAAATTGTATCTTTCTCTTGCAGATGTTATTGATGGTCGTCATCGTTATTGTTTAACGTTGCCATCGTTTTAACCCCCCCGCTCACTGTTATGACCCCATCCCACCCCCTGTAGCCCAAAGTACCAACATCATCGTCAAGCATCCCAAGAACCTATATCCAATAACCGAAGCCTGTATCCCCCTCATTTAAGCAGCCTAGCGTAGAGCCCAACACCTCATTTCAGTTTGTTTGTTGTAAGCTTTGTGTACTCTTTGTCTGTTACAAATTTTAAAAGTAAATAACACAAGACTTGCCCGTAGCTACAGAGAGAATGCCAACAGAGAACAGAGTATTGCACTTTGTGGAACGCATTGATGCGTCAATTGTTATCTATATCGTTATCGTTATCGTTGCCGTTGCCGCTAGCATGCATGCGGCTAGCGAAACCGAAAGCAACTCTAAACACACAAAGTGCAAGACATTGTTTAAAATTTTAATAGTTCATTAAATGTGTTTCTTGCGTAATTACTATTCCGTTATTCCGTATGCTCCATAACTCAATAGTAGAGTCCAACTTTGATAATTAGCCCTAACCTTCTTTATAGACTCTTCATACTCACTCAGCGAACAGAACAAACAGCCAGAAATATCTCATTATCTCATGGACGTTTCAGCATTGTAAATATATTCTATCATATCAGTTCATCACGTTTCCTAACTCAACATTTCCCTCCCGCAACTCCAACAAAACTCTACTGACAGGCATTTATTGTGAGTTATAGCAGTTTAGGTCAAACCACCCATTATTTAACCTCACAAAACTTCACGATTCAGTCAAGTTATTCGAAAACTTATTTTTTATTGGGCTATCATTTAGTCATATACGTAATCCTTTCATGCGCTTTTAATACCAGTTGCATGTACAGCACTATGATTTATTTGGTTTACTACAGCTACTACTATTATTACCACTCTAACCGAACTAAGTCCCCAAACTGAAGTTTCTTTTTGCCTTATTCCCTGCCCGGCCATTTGCCACACTCACTTCCCAAGTTTTGTGTTTACATATTAGCAAATACCCACCCACATATATTAAAATGTTCGCATGAGTAATGGTAATATATAATTTCGAAAGAAGCAAATACTAACTAAAAAAAAAAACAAATTAACCATAGCATGGGACAACTACTAATTTGTCAATTCCTTTTTATATTGCTATTTCAATGTGCATTTAAATTTGAATAATACATAAACATTATTACAATTTTACATAACATCACGGTACATTGCACACAATACTCGTTAATCCTATTGTAATATTATAAATCAAAGTAATAAAATTCCTGAAATCAAAAATCTATAACTTAAGAAAGGCAAATGTAATACCATTGAATTCGATTTTCAAGCTATAGCTGCGATGTTTCATTTGAGGCATACGAATGAGAAAGTCCTGTGAGTCCTGTGTTCAGTGTCAATCAAATTTATATTTGAAATACGAAACTTAAAAAAAATGAAATAAATTTGTAGAAGAACCACCGCTCAATCTCAATCAAAACAACAACAAAAATAAATAAAAAAAAGAAACTCAACAAAACATATATCGATTAACTCACTTGCATACTATTTTTTTCGTCCATGAATCAGATTCAGAACACATTTCTCGAATGTTCATTCATCCAGATGCAAGACCAATATCAACCAGTCAAATCAAATCAAATCAAACGAACTCAGTCAGTTTACAGAATCAGTTTTATATACAATTTATGCGCATTTATTGTAACTGTATATATATATATATATATATATATATATATATATACATATACATACTTAGGATCCATGACACGGCGCCCCGTGAGGTGTTCTCATGGCCACTGCTGTGCCCGTTTTGGAAA
>SCDT01002216.1:14014-35480 GCA_004143765.1 Drosophila melanica | reverse complement strand
TATAAATTATAATAATATAGGTAATAAGCGATTATAATACAAATTTCTTTATAATAATAATGTAATGTCAAATTTAAATATTAAACATTAAAATCGATTTATCTGTATTTTTTTCGTTTCACTAGATTATCACTCATTTTATAATATTAAATAAGAATCAAAATTGAATTTGTTAGTTTAATAAATTAAGTAAAATCAATTAAATGTTAACTTCACCATTGCTAATCTGTAATTGATTTGATTCAAAATTTAACAGAATAGTTTGATATTTGTTCTTTACAAATTTTTTCTTTCCCAAATCAACCTGAGCTCGAACCCAACCCAACCCAACCCGATGCCAGGTGTGACCAATTGGAAAACCAATGCACCGCTCGCCGTGTGGGTTACGGGCCCTAGGTTTATTTTTTCACTCCTTTTAAACGATTTTTTTCTTATTTTTATTTTTAGTTTTTTTTTTTTTTTTGGCTGAATGCAGCGCGTCAATTCGCTTAAGTTTTCGACATGTTGCGCATGTGATGAAGATTAAGTAGAAAATAATTACAAGCGCCGTGTGGTGCTGTGTGGTGGTGCAGCGTGGTGCGTTGCGGATCGCGATCGCTTTGTGATACGGCCGTTGCCGCGTGTAATTACATAAATGGCTATGTCAGTGCGGTGACAGGCCGGCGTCATCGCAACTGTCAGTTCGGCCCGACAGTCCGTCTATAGCCGTCCATTTGTCCAACAGTGGATCATCAATCGTGCGAACTTTCCAGATGCATTGGCCCGCCCACTTGGTCAAAAAAAAAAACACAAAAAAAAAAAAAAAAAAGAATGTTGCAAACGAGTGTTACTGACCGCGCCATCCTCTACAATACGGTAGATATGAATTTCCCCATTTTACCCGGTCATAAGATAAACAGATTTCATCGCTTTTTCACGCCCCCAATGGGCGTATTTAAAAAAAATTTGGACAATCTTTAGAGGAAGTCATAAGTAATCTGTATAAAAAATTGGTATGTACCCAGCTTTAAATCGGAGGAAGATATATCGATTTTATCGAACTATCATCAGTAATCTTTCTGACAAATTAAATGTGTTTGCCCAATATACCATTTTATCTGAATATATATTCAATTCAAATCTCTGGTACACAAGCCTAATATACCCTGTTCGTTTCGAGAACGAGTATAACAACAGAAACAAAAACGAAACACGTTATTTGCGAATATCACTTGCCGCACAGAACTCGCGAAGCGAGGGAGGTGGTAAAGGGGGAGGGGACTTTGGAGGCTGGCATAAAGCACCTTCGAGTATCTCTTTAGCTTTACCTGTGCTGCACATAAATTGCAAAAATAAAAAGGGCCAAATCAGCGTGTATACAGACAGACAGAAGGACTGCAGACGCCGAGACGCTGATTCCCCACGGTCTGCCATAAATTTTAAAGTAATTTTCTCCCGACCTCGCATTATTTATGGGAAAATATTAAGCTGCCCTAAATAGCTGACCGTTGCTGTTGGGGCTGCCAGGCTCGAACTTAGATACTTTTCTTCTTGTTGTTAACTGGGGTGGGGGGAAAAAAAACTATGCCAAATAGAGTAATTAAATTAATGTGTCATGATCTACGAGTTCTATATACAAACAGCTCGTAAAAGAGTTGCGCCCAAAGCCAAAATCAAAGCCAGGAACTTTCGCACAGCAATTTGCTCAGATTTACGTACAGTATACACTCGCTAATTTGAACAAGGCAGCAGAACAAAAATACGAGATTTTTATATTTTTATATATATAGTTCAATTTCCAAGTTTCTGATACCTAATATCCTAAAATCGACAATTTTGACAATTTTTAGGTCCGAAATTTCTTTACACAAATACAAAAAATGTTAGATAAATTAAATTTTTTTTTCTTTAGACAATCTTTTTGGTTTATACAATAAAAACATAAACTGTAATTCAGTCAAATTGAATTACAAAATGTATCTTTTAGCTTGTCCACCAATCTTTGTTTTTATTTATTTTAATAATTTGTTTTTCTTTGTTGTCACTGTTCGCATTATCGAGTTTGTACTGTATTTCGGTGCTGGCTGAGTTATTGGCCCCAAATGCTGAGCGTCTACCTCAGCCTGAACCTGAAACTGAACCTGAACCTGAACCTGTATCTGGAACTACGTCTGCCGCCTGCATCTTTATCCGCGTGTGTGTGTGTGTGCGGAGGAGCAGCAGGTCACGATTATCTGCATACGCAGCCGCCAATAATTTCAAAATTGGCGCACTTAACCGCTGCTCCAGCGTTGCCAGTTGGGTGGTGGCAGCAGGTTGCGGAGGGGTAAACATAATTTGAAAGTTATTTTGTTGCGAGCCTGTTGTACCGAAGGCCGTAAAAATTATTGAGCAATATGCTGATCTGTAAAATCATAAATAAAAATATTTGTACTTAGGCCCAGCCTAACTGGCCGGCCAGCCTCTCAATCTCTGGGGACTCTCCCCTTTGGTTTCGGCCATTCCGATAACTTTTATGTTATTAGGTGAGAGAGTTGGTTCCAGGCGCAACCGAATACCCGGCCCGATGCCAGCGCCCGGGGCTTAACGATTGATAAAGTCTTTTTATTTACAAGCTGATAATGATGGTGTAGGCGCAGCTTTTGGCATTGCGACGGTTTTTTTTTTTTTATTATTATTTATTATATATTTCTTCTCTTTTTTTTTGCGTACTTGTAATTTATGAGCAATTTGTGCGGCCAGCAAGAGAGATGGACTGGTGAAGATTCCGGCGATGCGGCACAGTTACCAAAATGGTGCATGGAAAAAGGGTCGGGGCGATAAATGATTCTGTAGATGCGTCACAGTTGCCAAGATTCCAAAAAGTTGTTGTAGATTGTTTATCATAGCGTTTAATATTTGTTGTAACGTTATCAATGTTACAACAAAATGGTAAAAATAAGATAGAAGAGTGCTTATCGAACGGACGAATATAAAATACTCTTACAAACATGGCAAGAAGAAGAAGTTAAGAATACATATAAGTTCTTTTCTGCTTATCATATAGAGGACAAGAACTAATATGTAAATTCTTAAACACTTTAAGCTATAAATTGACAAGGTTGATAAAAATCAAAAATTATGTAACTTTTTCCTAACTGATTTCATTGGAATACTATTTAAGGTATATTTATATGATATAGTTTTCTAATACTGATTATTCTACTACTATAAAGTAGTCTTATCTTGATAAGAATTTTACAGGTTGACAATTTAATATATTTTTTTTAAGTTATAAAAGCTTTTGCTTTTGGTAAAAAATATGATCAGTGACTGCTAAAACTAGATTGTATATATTGCATTAATTTTTTGAATATTTATCTATCTGAATACCTTCAAATCGAAGAAGAATTAGTTGACATACTAACAAAAAAAATAAAATAAAAACTTAATGCTACTGATCAAGAATATATATCGAATGTTTTTAAGTGCAGTTTACTTTCACGTGTTACACATTTCGTGACAAATTTATAGCACCTCCTGCCCGGCCAGGGTATGCAAGAAGAAGAGCCACATAAAAGTGTCACAACAAAATGTTGAACTCATTTTTATACGCATATCGGAGCGTGGTTTTACGAGGCGCATAAAACATGCAACTTGATGGCGTTTCGAAAACAGAAGACTCAAGACACGAACTAATAACAAGAATGCCTAAACGTACAGCATGGGAGGAGAGAGAGATAGAGATGGGACAGTGATATTATAGCTAAAGCAGACTTCTCTCAAACACTCTCTCCCTTCCTCTCTTATGCCTAAGCCGATTATGCGCCACGACTGTCGAGGGGCAGGGTGCGGGAAATCACATAAAAATGTCGCTGGCCGCCGGACGATCTACTAGAATCGTGTTAAGTGTGCGACAGGCTGTTGGAGTGGGGGGGAGAGACAGGGGGGGTCGGTGGGGTTTAGCGGTGTCGATGTCACCGCCGCCGCCCGTTGTTGTTGTTGCTTGTGTCGCTGCTGATGAGTGTCATTAACATCAAATTACCACAAGTCAAAGTCATGTTGACCAAAATAAGAGCCCAGCCAAAAAGCGAGAGCCACGCGTGGAAAGGGGGGAAAATCTTCAGTAGAAAAGGAGTTGCGTCAGTTAGATGAAGAAAAAATACAAACAAAAAAAAAACGCTTATATACATATATGATGGAACTGAACTGAAACGAAACGAAACGAAAACCACAAGAACGCGTTCGCACCACTGTGGTCCGCACTGTGCTGCCAACTGATCCCAATGCGAACTGACATTTGTGCCCGACGGAGCGTAAGACTGAGTACTGCAGAGCATCCACAGATAATTGGACATAGCTCGGCCGGAGAGACAATGGCAGCGAGCACTTAATACAGACTACTAAAAGGAAACTGCGATTAGATAATCGCAGTAACTATGACTGGAAATTTCCATACGTCCCACGCCAGCTTGTAATAAATAGTTCCAGTTGTCGAAATTCCAAACACGCTATTTTAACATACCCTGTACTCATAATGAACGCGTTCGATGGGTATATACCTTAATGGATTAACAGGTCCTGAGATAAAGATTTGTTCTGAGATATAAATACTAGCCAATTGGTTTACAACTCAATTTTAAATATATTAGTTCCTGTAAGCCAAAAGTAAAGCATTTCATTTCATTTTTACCTTCAAATTTCAAAAACTGTAAAATCGATAAATATCGATTGTAATTCTCACATTGTTAAGGATGGTTTATAAGAAATAATATATTGGTATGTAAGTTTTATTTAAAAAATGCATTCCAATTTACAGGTAATCCTTCGATTATCCCAAATCCGATATATATATATATAGATATATTAGCACACTATATAAGATATCATATTCTAATAAAAATAAACAACAATTCGCGTTTAAATAAAAAACTTGCTCCATCTAGCTACAGGGCAACTGCCAGTCGAGCATACTTGCCAAAAACTGTTTTACTTGTTTAACAGATTGATCTTGTGGATGTATCTAAATCTCAAGCAGGCTGCGCGATATGCATAATTATGTTAAGCACGCAAAAATCATTCATAAATCTCTTGGCAAGCGTTGCCCGAGACGAAACCCACCCAAAGATCATAAAGCATGGCCAGGAGTACGGAATTAGAACTGAAAGCAAATATTTACATAAAAGATATTATTCATTAAGCTATAGAGCTCTATAGAGATTAAGCCTGCTTCACGCATTTGTTTGCTCAGCGAACACATCTTTTGTAGGTGATAAAATTTGATGGTAATTTATTATGCGAGTCTCAACACTGAAGACCGAAGACTGAAGACTCGACGCTGCGACTGCGATGGGGGCATATTAATATGGTTTTTTTTTTTGGGGTCTTCGCAGCAGCGAAACGAAATCACAAAATGAAATCAATAAACCAGTCAATAAAAACAAAAACAGATACCGAAACAATTTTAAGATGCAAATTATGCAAATTAGACGCACGGATTTCATGTACAGCAATAAAAAAAAATAAAAAAACCAAAAAAAAATATATATATAAAAAAAATCAAAACTTAAAAAAACAATTTTTCTCTTTCACAATTTTCGATTTTTAGGTTTGGTGTTGTTTTTGTTTTTTTTTTTTGATGCTTATTTAACAAATAAGCCAGGCGCCGCGTGGGCGTTGTTAATGAAGGGGGCGTGGCAAGTTAGATATATTTAAAAATGAAACCAACAACAAATAAGCCAAAACTTACGTCTGCGCTGAGCCAATGTTGTTGTTGTTGTTGTTGCTGGCTCGCCTTGGGGTCGACAAAGTCGCTTCCATAACAACATTTTAAAGATGCGGCTGCTGCCGGTGCCGCTGCTGCTGCTGATAAGACAACGCACAAACACAAACACACTGATTATGCCGTATTACGAGTTGTGCATGCGGGTGTCGCTTTATTGCAAAATCTTGTTAACATTTAACACAAAACACACATTAATTAAGAACGCGCGCAATTTGCATAAAATCAAAATAATTCAAATGTTTAAATAAAATGACATAAAAAAACAAAAAAAAAAAAAACGCCGCGCACGCGCCGCTTTACGGCAACTGCAGCTTAACAGGAGTCAACTTCGGAATCGGAATCGGAACCGGAGTCAAAGCTGTGTCAGCACGTGCCGCGTTCAAATGCAACTGTGCTGCGAACAAAAACGAAACAGTGAAAAGCAGCGGCGACAATATCAACGTCAACTGCGGCAGCGGCAGCGACAGCGACGCTGGCGACAGCAGCTGTGACAGCAGGTGCCAGTGTTGCCACAGGTGGCGGCTGCTTGTGCGCTCAATCGATGAGAATCGAAAACCGTTTTTGCGCCCTCGCTGTGGGTTTCCGCAAAAGCTCTGATTTTTTTTTTGGTGGACTTCCGTTAAGCGGGTTTCACGCGGCCGCCACTTCTGCGCCGCTCGACGGTTAATTAACGAATAAAAGTCGGTTTTGTGAACAGGGCTTAAACGCGGCAGTAACGCTCAGCGCTGCTGGAAAAAACAACAGTAACAACAACAACAACAACAACAACAACACAGAAAAATGAAAAAAGAAAATATGTTACACCCAACGACGCGACGCTGCGTCGGCGTTGGCAGTGCCCAGCGCACATTGGGGCCAGTGGAGGCATAAAACAGGTGTAGAAGCGAACTGAATGAACGTAAAACGGTTCAAGCGCAGGTCAAGCGCTTGCATGTGTGTGCGTGTGCGTGTGTGTGTGTGTTCCTATATGCATGTGCATAGGATAGATGAACTTGTAGCCGTTAAACTTTACGATTTTTGGGGTGTGGACAATTAGATGCTCGTAAAATGCAGCCAATTTATGCATTTATGGATGCTTCTTTGGTATTTAAGAAGAAAAAATAAAGTGCGGTACTAACCTTATTGATTGAATGGCAATAAAATTTGATGGCTTTACAAAATATGGCAACTGCAGCAGCCTTTACAGAATGGCAGCTTTTGTCGCTTGTCGCGAGCGCCCATAAAGTGTAATGGACACCTATTAAGTTAGACATCATGCCTGCAAAAGCATTATAAAAATATTTTTAAAAAAAATTGTGTGCATATAATGAAAAGAAATAAAATAAATATCCAACAATCGTGGTGCTAATAATCACACTTGGAGCCACAAAAAAACGCTAATTTCGTCAGCGAATGGAGCTGTCATTCGATGATATCGATGTGTGGTGTGGAAATGTATTTACAAAAAATTAATAAAAAAAATAAATATCAAATAAATATTTATTTAAATTGCATTTAATTGCAAATTGCAGACGTATTCAATTTTTAAGCACTGTGCGCAGCGTATTCGACGTCAACTGCGACGCCGCTGCCTTCCGCCATTTGTTATTGTTGCATTTTTTTTTTTTGCCAAAAAAAATGTGTAACAAGCGGGCGCATTTCTTGCTGTTGCTCTCTCGCCCGTGCAAAGTTCATAATGCACGCAAAGCGACTTTTACGCTGCTTTTGTTCTTCTTTTTGTTCGCTTGCACATTTATTGCTTTACGCTTGACGCGTTTATATCATGCTGACCAACATGAAATGCGGCGGCTTTTTTGGCCCCGCATGCGGAAAACGTCTCTTTCTTACATTTCACTGCCTCGCCTGTCTATTTGACATATTGCACTTGCTGCGCTGCTAACGTCGCTGCTGCGGCGGCCTGTTCATTAAGCGAATCAGCGTAGCGAAGCATAAAGGCAAAATTAACATAAGACAACTTCTTTTTCGACTTCTACACGATGTGGCGGAATTAAAGACCCTTTCTATTGCTACACATGTACTTACCCGTGTCTGTATGTGTGTAAATTGCTTTGGTGCGCGTCTAATTGCTATACAAATTTTAAACGAAACTTTGCTATTCTTTTTTTGTGACAGGTCATAGCAGCGGCTTTTGTTGTTGTTTTTGGTTTTTCTTTTTGTTTTTGGTTTCTTTTTTTTTCTGCACAGGTCGCGGAAGTTTTGCCATTCACGATGGACAGCTTGTCGGCGCTGTTTGCGTCTGTGAACCATGCAATCGACAACATTATCTTTAATGCTCTTTAACTGGAGCATAAAGAATACAACATGCGATTTGTGGGGCATATAACTATTGTTATTGCATTAAAGTAATTTATGTGAATATTAATTGCATTTTAAGCAGCTGCGCGCCAAAACTAAACTAGGACTCAAATCTAGTATCGATTAGATTAGGATTAGTTTAAGCATCGATAGGTCGATGCTTTTGTATCGACATCGATAACATATTTAAACTAATTTTCAAGCGTATTAAAGCTTCGGTTTGTCGCATTTTGATTTTAGTTTCGCTTGCGTGCTCGAAAAATTGTTTTGTTTATGAATATTTATGTGCGCAGCTGCGCAACAATATGCAGCACTGCCGTATGGCAACAGGCGCGTGGCTGTGGCAACGATGCGTTGCCAAGTTAGCTGCCAGCCAACAAAAAGGGCTCCAGGTGAAAATACAGAAAAGCGACTTAATCCGAATTAAGGCGAAGAAGATGTCCAAGCCGCTAAATAGTGATTATCGGGCAGCTGATTTCCAGCAGCTCAGTCAGCTAATCAGAAATCATCCGCTGATGAGGACAACTCCGCCGCAGCAGCTGCAGGCGGAAAAGCTGCGCACGCCCGAATATCGCACCAAATGCGTGATGCGCGCTTCCCTGGATGACATAGCGCTGGGCGTGAGTATTCAAAATATCCAGCTAAGAACCTAATTTTGGTTTTATATGATATAGACTAAAAAATCAACTCAAAAGTAGAATTAATGATAATTAAACAAGAAAGAACATGACAGTCGGGTGTAACCGACTGCGCAATACTCGTTTAGCGTATAATAACAGGTGAATACAGTCGAATTTTTAGAAAAAAAAAATATTGATTTTTGAGTGAGCAACCGAATTGCCTTCCCTCTCAATATATAGAAGAGGTCTTCCAATAACAGTCACTTAATTTTGGAGAATCTAAGTCTAAAATTATGGGAAATATAGATTTTCTCAATTAGCCACGCCTCCAGTTGACGTTGCATAAACATTTTTTTACGATCTTTAAAAAATCACCTTTTATCTATTTACAAAAATCTCTAGAATTAAAGCTCAGAGATATATTTATATATACATATATATACATATATGTATAGATTAAATTCAAAGAGTAATAATGAATAAAAAACAAACTCAGACCAAAACAAATTCCGCGGTTTTTGCAACGGTTATAAAAAACTCGAATCCATATTTCACCGCATTGTTCTTTATTACTCTATGGATTGAATCTGTACAAACGGATGGACAGCCAGACAATATATATATTTTGGATTTATGATCGGGTAGAAAACTCGTGTTAAAAGATAATTCAACTTACTTAACCGGCCTTCCCCGTAGATAAATCTGCACAAGCTGCAGCTGAGCGGCGACAAATCCGACATTAAATCCGAAATCGTTAGCTTTGGCAAAAGCGTTTGCAAATCGGCCACGCCCAAGGCGCCAGCCACGCCCTTTATCAAGGTGCTGCTGCGGAAAACGGCAATTGCGGTGCTATACGAGCGGCCCAGCATGACGGCCGAGGCGGACAGCGAGGAGGGTCGCCAGGTGCGGGAGGACAATGAGCGGTACGAGCAGCTCTTGGCGGGCACGGACAAATCCCGGCGCACGGTCGATGCGGACACGCAGACGGCGACGGCGCTGGTGAAGTCGCGTCTGGTGAACACGGAACGTTTGTGCACCGACCAGGTGGGCTCGTATGTCTCCAATTTCGAGATGTTCGACACGTACCAGGACCTGGAGGCCTCCACCAAGAGCGTCCAGGTGCAGGGCGCCCAGAAAATGGAGGTGACCACGTATCGCGTGGGCGGCGTGGATCAGTTTGAGGCGATCAATCAGCTGGCCAGCTTCAAGGTGGCCCTGATGCTCACCATGCGCATCCTCGCCAGCAATGTGTACGAGCCGCAGCAGCGACGCTTTCGCAACATGATGCCGCCGGATCCGCTCGCCGAGGATGTCAAGTTCAAGTATCGGCTGCAGTTGCTCTGGCGACTGAATGCGCCCTCGCCGCTGGCCACGGTGCGGCAGGCGGTGACCGACATGTGCTTCTGTCCCACCAACGGCGACATCCTGGCCGTCTCCTATGGCATCTACACGCACAGTGCACAGCTGGCCAAGTTGCCGCGTCACGGCTACGTTTACGTGTGGAACATTAAGAATCCGGTGAATCCGGAACGCTGCTACAACTATGCGGTGCCGGTGGTCACCGTTCAGTTCTCGCCAGCGGTGCCGCAGCTGCTCGCAATTGGACTGCACAATGGGGATGTGGAGGTGCGCGACATCTCGCAGCCGGATCAGCCTCCGGTGGCCGTTTCCCAGCGCAGCAGCTCGCCCCGCTTCGAGCCGGTGACGGCCATCAAGTGGATAACGGCCAGTGACGGCGATGTGGCTGCCATGGATGGGATCACACCGTTTCTGGCCGCATCCCAGTCGGGCGCTGTCACCAAATATCAGCTCATCAACAGCCCGCATTTGCTCGGCTTTGAGCATCAGCATTTCCAGCGCGCCGAGGGTGAACTGGAGGGCATCGAACTGCAGCGGCCACAGCTGGTGCCGCTGCTGGCCAATCGGCATGCGCAGTGCCTGGAGCTGGTGCTCGATCCCGTGCAAACGGATCTCTACTATGTGCTCACCGACGAGGGCACCATGTACAAGTGCTCCACCAACTATCCGCTGCAGCATCTGGAGCAGCGCCAGGTGCACGAAACGCCGGCTGTTTGCATGGATTTCTCGCCGTGGTCGCCCAAACTTTATCTCACCTGTGGCAGCGATTGGTGAGTCGAGTAAAACTTTTAATTTAAATTGGGTTGGGTTAGACCCAACTAAGGTAAAAATCAGCGGTTGGAAATTTGTAATACCTTTACACAGTTCCCTCAGTGACAAGCTAGTCAGACTGTCCAGTTCTTCGAACTCGTCCTTTTCCGAGGGCTCGTTTTTCGATGGGCTATTTTCCGCTTTCCCAAAGGCTGTTTTCAGGGTTTCCTGTTCTGAGGGTTTCTTTTCCGAGGCTCCATTGTCCGAAGGTGTGTTTTCCGGTGGTGCGTGTTCCGAGAAGTTCCTTGTCCGAATGTTCGTTTTCCGAGGGTGCTCGTTTACAGAGAGTCCAATTTTCGAGGGTTCCTTCTCCAAGGGTTCAAATTCCGAGGGTTCCTTTACCGAGGCCTTTTTTAGAGTCCAGTATAGTTAACACTTTTCTCTTTCTACCCGAGTGCTTTGAAGATTGTAAAACATCGGTAAAATATAATTTTCATTTTACCCGGGATCTTTTCTGTTTTCGCACCTTAGGTGCATTCGCATCTGGCTAGCTGGCATCCTGATGCCGCTGATTACGCTGCAGCATCATCTCTCGCCGGTGCACTGCGCCCGCTGGAGTCGCACCCATTCCACAATTTTGGTCTCCCTCACCCACAACACCATCGACATTTGGGACCTGCGCAACAGCACGCTGAAGCCCGTCTCGACCACGACAATTGAGGCCAAAATCGACTATACGACTTTCTGGTGAGTGTATTCAATTTAAGTATTATATATTTTCATATTTATATATATATATATATATATATATATCTTTATATATTGTCTGCTTTTCAGTTTTACGCACTGCGGTCACTCTTNATTATATATTTTCATATTTATATATATATATATATATATATATATCTTTATATATTGTCTGCTTTTCAGTTTTACGCACTGCGGTCACTCTTTGGCCGTGGGCAACGAGGCTGGCAATTTGTTGATGTTGTCCTTTGAGGACATGCCCTTTCCGGCCCACTTTCAGTACAGGCAGCTGAAGCGTGCGCTTTTCAAGGCACTCGCCTTGGATCCCGAGCTGCTGGAACAGGCCAGGAGCGTGGGCAACTTTGCCTATCCCGGCGGCGGCAAGCACACAAATGTGCAATGAAATTGAGCTGAAAATCAGAAGATAATTATCAATGTAAAAAAAAACTAAGTCATTATATTAAAATTATTCCCGATCGTTTTCTGCCTGTTTGTTAATTTTTACAGAGATAGCTTTAAAAATTAAAAAACAAAAAACTAAAATTTAATAGAATTTGTAAACTATTTTCCTGCGCATTTTTCGCAGGCTTTAATTAGAGTTACTCAGATAATAAACTTTTCCATATGTTTTCCGCTGGATTTAGTGATTATTTTAATTTGATAAATATGTCTTAAATTGAGCTTAAAACAAATAACAAAGAAAATGTATTCACTTAAGAGATCAGAGAGATAAGCAGACAGCGTTACGAAGAAAGAGCTAGCAGAGATTATACTAATTTGGCTCAAGTTTGTCTTTATTATTATTTTGGTTTTTTTTTCAAGTTTTTCCTTAAAGTGGCTTTAAACTTACCTGAAAATTTAAATAAAAAGAAATCTAATAAATTCCATTTTTTCTGTAATTTTTTTCCTTTCAAATATTAGTTAAAATACATTGATTAGATATTATATTATTTATATACAAATTTTGTAAGAAACTTATAAAATGGCTACAACCAACCAGCTTCTGGCCTGAATCACAACAGAAATTCACCTGGGAAATCCCTGCTCGACTTTGTGCCACATTTCTATCGCTGCTGGCCCCATTTGGGGGGCGCCTCTATCAGCGGCATTTGCATATAAAGTTGCGGCACCTTGAGCACCCGATAGCCGCCAAGTTCAGGTTGAGGCCTGTGGTTTTTGTGGCTGGGGCGCTGGTGCGAGTTTTCCGCTTCAGTTTTTGTCTTTGAGCTGGGCTCGCTTTCAGTTGGAATTGTGACGTCTAGAATGCCCCATCTGCTGCGCCAGAATCTGTTGCCGCCAACGGTGACCCTGCACGATCCGCGCACCCATCTGCGCCGCCTGCCGCCCGCCTACAGCCACGCCCAGACGCCGTACAGCCGGGACAAGGACTTTGCGCCGCAGCTGCGCTATCAGCTGGAGATGCCCAGCAAACCGAAGCTGCGACCCTGCAAGGTCATCTTTGTGGGCGACTGTGCCGTGGGCAAAACAGCCATGGTGAATCGGTGAGTGTTCTTCTGTCTGTGGATCATCATCGTCACCTTTGACTCCGCCTGACCGGGTCTGATCTCTGCCAGCTTCTGCTACGACAAGTTCCAGTCCAACTACAAGGCCACCATCGGCGTCGACTTCGAGCTGGAGAACTTCAACATACTGGGTCACAATTTCAGCCTGGAGATGTGAGTGGATAGCGCTGACAATTTACCGCAATTCTGATGAATTCTGCTTGCAGGTGGGACACGGCTGGCCAGGAGCGGTTCAAGTGCATCGCGGGCGCCTATTATCGCAACGCGAGCGGTGAGTAAAGGGCCGCGATATTTACACATCTATATCAATATATATATTTATGTTGACTTGAAATTGTTTCTATATACTATATTGGTCCGATTTTAATAATATTTGGTATATATATTAAAAGCATTGTAACAGATAAAAATTCGAATTTAATCAGGCTAAAAATATCCGATATTAATAATATTTTGCAGTATAATGGCATCGTTGTGGGACGCCAAGTTTGTTTCTGACATATGTACATATATATCATCTAAAAACTCGTTTTCAAGAGCTATATGGTATAGTGGTTCATAGTGCTGTTAAAATATCAAAACATTGATGTAGAATTTTAAAAGCTGTTGACAATGCACGCAGAATCTATTCAAGAAAATGTGTTCTGTTGTTTTGCAGCTTTATGTTAATTGGCTAGCAATGCAGTGTAGGCCCCTCTATGCGATTCTCATGAATTCAAGTAATGCCTGCAGACTTTGGGATTTTTAGTGAAGTGTGTTTGTGTTGTTTAAAAGTGATATTTGAAAAGTTGTGTGTGCTTTTTTTTTGTATAAATGAGTTACTGGCACTCGCTCTCTCGTTTTCAATATCTCTCTCTTTTCGTTTACTTTTCTCTCTTTCCCTTATTTGCTGTCTCACTCACAGTCACTCTCGCTCTCTAACATTCTCTCTCTCTCTCTCTCTATGTTACTCTCTCTCTCCCTTTCTCTTTTCCTATCTATATCTTATTTTCTCTCTCTCTTTCTCTATTACTCTCTCTCTCTGTCTTTTCTCTTTTTCCTTCTCTATCACTCTCTCTCTCTTTTTTTTCTCTCTTTCAGTCTCTCTCTCTCTCTCTCTCTCTCTCTCCGCCTCTTTCTCCCTCTCCCTCTCTTACTCTCTCTCTTTCTCCCTCTCATCCTCTCTTTCTCTCTCTTTCTTTCTCCCTCTCACCCTCTTTTTTCTCTCTCTCTCTCTCCCTCTCTCTCTCTTCTCACTCTCTCTTTCTCACACATTCTCTCTCAATCACACTCTCTCTCTCACTCTCTTTCTCACTCTCTCTCTCGATCTCTCGCTTGTTCTATCTATAATACCACTTTTCTCTCCCTCTCTCTCTCTCTCTCTCTAATGAATCTCTCTCTCTAATGAATCTCTATAAAACTTAACTTATTTTTTGATATCTTAGTCATCGTGGCCACGTACGACATGTCCAAGCGGGAGACCCTGGAAGCGGCCAAAAAGTGGCTCTCCAGCGCTTTGAACTATAATACAGCGCAAAAGCCGTTGGTATTTTTAGTGGGCACAAAAGCAGATCTTCTGGTGAGTACGGTCAAAAATATAATAAATATACACTATTTTTGAAATACACCCTGTAAACAGACCAAGGAGGAGTTTATGAGAATAGAGCGTATGGCAGGCTTGGCAGCCGCCGAATTACAGGCCGAATATTGGTCAGTTTCAGCGCGTTCGGGTTTCAAAATCACAGAGTTTTTTCAACGTTTGGCCGCATTGGCTTTTGAAGCGGCCATGCTGCAACAGCTGAAAGCAATAAAAAGCTCAGGCCAAGAACAAACGACACAAACTCCGGAAAAGTCGCACAAATTTGGTAAGCCAAACTCGCCATTTGTAAAAAATTTATGATTAATCACTCATTTTATTTAATTTTACAAAGACTTACGTAGCTATTTTAGCAGTCGTTCTGGCAAACAAAAAACCGGTTGTGCCTGCTGATAAACGCACACAGTTCTTATTAAATTTTACTTACCTAAATTTAAACACAAATAAAATGTTATATTTAAAAAAAAAAAGAGTTGCCATATTTGTTTATTTTCTACAACGTTGCCAGTCAATCGCAGAGCTGCCAGTCTGTTGCACGCCGTGTGGAGTTGCCATTTAACGTACGTCGCCATCTGGCGCTGCCACTTGCCTGACATCTGGCCACGCTACTGTCAAATTTGACTTCCGCTCAATTGTCAAATGCCCTTAGTGTTTCTTTTCATTTCTGTTTCTCGTAGAAATGCCACCTAAAAAGCCAACCGAGAAGTCCGGTAAGGATTTTTCATATAAAAATTCATTAAAAATGTGTGATTTTAGCACCAAAAGCAAGGCGAAAACAATCGCAATGCAAAGCAATGTGCAGAAATGTGTTTAAATAAGAATTTAAGGCGCAAATAAATATAAATGTTTGATCATATTTGCGCCACGTGCGGTGTGGCTGCGCCCCAGCACTAAAAACAACGAACAATGCGAGTGCAAATCTACCAAGTGTTAAACTCGAGCACTCATAACTTTAAATAATTGAGTCAAGTGCAATTGTTATAAAAAAAAGCGACTGCTTTGTCTGGTTGCCGTAGCGTTGCACGTTCGTGTTTAACCCAACTTTTTACTGCAGCTCTGTTTACTACAGTATTTTTTTGTTGTTTTTTTTTTGTGATCTTCACAGCAAAGCCTGGCGATAAGAAGCCAGAGCAGAAGAAGGCTGCTGCGGCGCCTGCTGCTGCCAAGAAGGAGGCACCAGCTGCTGCTGCTAAGCCAGCGGCTGCTGCACCCAAGAAGGCTGCTGCGCCCGCCAAGAAGCCCGCTGCCGCTGCTGGAGCCGCCAAGAAGCCAGCTGCTGCCGCTGCCAAGAAGCCCACACTGAAGAAGACCGTTGCCAAGCCAAAGGCCAAGGATCTGAAGAAGAAGCTGGGCGCTGGCAAGAAGCCACAGTCTGTGCTGGCCAAGCTTTCGGCCAAGTCACGTGCTGCTGCTAAGGGCAAGAAGCCCACGGCCAAGGCTGGTGCTAAGCCCACCAAGGGCACGGCTAAGGCCAAGGCTGTTGCCTTGCTGAATGCCAAGAAGGTGCAGACGAAGGTAAGCAAGCAACAATAGTTTAAAGGAGAGCATCAAATGAATTAAACATAATATCTAAATTTTTCGTGTTCCTTACAGATCATCAAGGGCGCTTTTGGCACACGCACGCGCAAGGTCCGCACCAATGTGCACTTCCGTCGTCCCACGACGCTGAAGCTGCCCCGCAATCCCAAATACCCCAGGAAGTCGGTGCCCACCAGGAACCGCATGGATGCTTACAACATCATCAAATACCCGTTGACCACGGAAGCAGCCATGAAGAAGATCGAGGACAACAACACCCTGGTCTTCCTCACACACCTGCGCGCCAACAAGAACCACGTGCGTGCCGCAGTGCGCAAGCTCTACGACATTAAGGTGGCTAAGGTTAACATTCTGATCAGACCCGATGGTCAGAAGAAGGCTTATGTGCGCCTGGCGCGTGACTACGATGCTCTGGATATCGCCAACAAGATCGGCATCATATAAGCAAGCAAACTAGAAACGTGCATCGCGTTTTACGTTTTCACAATGGAAATCTTTTCTGTAAACAAAATAATTAAGCTGACAAAACAGAGCGAGGATGAACGTTGTCTGGTATAATAAAAAACAACAAAAGAAAACGGTTTGCATTTGGTTTGGTTTTTATTGTTTTCATTTCAGATATATTTCAGCTTTTAACAATTGGCTGCCTTTTTAGCAGGTAAATTTTGCACACTTAAATATAATTCTCCTAATCTAATCCAGTATTTTTCTTTCAATTATATTTTCCAGATTGATTCTGCCTATATATATTCATTTTTAAGGTACGTGTTTTATTTTTTAAACAGCTTTTACTTTAAATTCTATGATGAATTACAAGGAATCTCACTGAGCTTCAGTCATTCGTCGCTATGAAATTAAACATCCCACTGAAACTAAGCAATTTAGCTAACTATATGAATTCGCTTAGATTTAAACTAATCTCAAGTTTTTGCTTTGTACTTTCAGTTTGTAACGAGAAGGATGATCAAGTGCCTATGATGTTCTCTCTCTCTTTCTAAGGTGTGTAAAACTTTTGATTGTTTATATTGTTTGTAGACTTAGCAATTTATGATGATTTTATTGAAGGAATCTCACTGAGCTTCAGTCATGCGTTGCTATGAAATTAACTTTTATCTCTAACTGAACAAGTCTTTGTTTTAAAGTGACTTTTATAATAAAACATTTAACTAATCAATGTATTTTTCGTATATTTCAGGTAACAGAATTCGGATTAACTGAGAGTGGAGTTGGGCTCAAAACCTGGCAGAAGCAACTAATTTTCTTTTCTTGAAAAACAAAAAACGAATTATAAAATAAATAAATTGATTTACTTATAAAACATTTTACTTTTAATATCTGCGAAATTGTTTTCTAAACTTATCATAGTGGTAATCATCCGTTGCGCGCTTAACGCCATTAGGATTAGTCTGATGCTGCGCCGATTTATTGTGGCCTTCTTTCTCCTCGCGCTTGCGTCTTCTTTGTTCGTTACTATCCTCGATATTAACTGGAAGAGGATTCCACAGTTAGCGAATGGAGAAACTAAAGAATTCATAAACTTACAGCGATTATGTTGCATAAAGTTCACAGCCATGTTGGTGGGCACAAATTGCGAGGGTCCATCTTTTTTATTTTTGGCATCCTGCAGCAGTTTTTGCTTGGCATCCTCTGTCGCCTCAATGTTGCAGATCTTGGCCTGTATGCCCAGATCCACTTCGGGTATGCCATTTAGCATCTGGTTGGACAACATTTCCTCGGATCTGTGCGATGAGGACTGGCGCAAGTGATCGGGCAGTGCGTAGAGTGCCGCATCTTCGGGTGTTAGGTATTTGTGTACATCGCTTTCATCATTATCGTTGGACTTGTCATCTGTTGCGCCGCCTTTGCGCTTCTGCAGTTCCTGTTCAATGTATTTCATCATTTCCTCGTCTTCGTCACGTTTGTTGGTCTCGGCGGAGAACTGTGTGCCAATGCCCACATCGTAAGCGTCCTCGGGCTCCTTCATTTTGCCCGATTTTAGTGATTGCATGTTAACCAGCCCACCCATTTTCACATTAAAAGGATCCTTGATGGCCAGCTCCTCCTCAGGGGCCACTTTCTTTCCAAGCGCAAGGCCCACCAGGCTGACGCCGTTGGGACGCTGTCGCAAACGTTGCCGCTCCTTAATTTCATCGAGGGTGAGCCTGTTTAAAATAAGGTATATTATTAGCTGTATGTTTCTATCCAATATTCTTCCCTCCATAACTTACTGCTCCTCTTTGTCGTCCTCATCGGAGTTTTTTCGTTTCCGTAGATTTTTGCGAGACGACTTCTTAAAAACTACTTTAGGCTCCTTGGAACCATTCTCTTTCTCCTGTTTATCGTCTGTTTGCATATCTTTTTCGTTCATTTCTTAAAAGAAAAATAATAGTTGCATTACCTTTTGTTTACAATGCTCAATGTCTACGATATCGGTTCAAAATCGCTGCACATCAATTAATCGATAGTCAGGGTTGCATTGGCGGCAGCGTCGCCTTCATAGACAAGAATCGATTTTTCTTGTGTTTGCAAACTGCACATTTGGCGGAGCAGCTGCCTTTCCAAACGCTGATGCACACGCAAAAAGTAAACGTTTAAATTAAATAGAGTTAGACGACCCAGTGCAACCAGGAGCCGCTCAACATGTACAACGGCATTGGGCTGACGACGCCGCGTGGCTCCGGCACCAACGGCCATGTGCAGCGCAATTGGGCATTCGTGCGACCAGGCAAAAAGGACAAGGAGTACCGGGCCGAGGATGATAGCAAAAAGCTGGACGCACAGCTGAATCGGCCGCCAAACAAGGAGATACTTGATCACGATCGCAAGCGTAAGATCGAGGTGAAATGCATCGAATTCGAGGAAATACTCGAAAAGCAAGGGTACGTACAATGTGTCGCATTATAGCAAAAAAAATTTATCTTAAATGCGGCTAGTTGCCAGTGTGCATGGTAATGCAATATTGGCGTTATATAACACCGGTCACCAACACTATGCATTGCCCCCTCTCCAACAATATGCAACTGTTTACATGTGCTGCCTGCTGCCCGCTGCTTGCTGCTGTTATGTTTACATTCGACGCCTGGTAGCTGCCAGAGAGCGCGCACGCACGCACGCACGCACACGCGCTCAGCCACAGTAGCAACCACCAACAACCACCCCCAGCCCAAAGTTTGCGTCACATTTATGAGCGCTCAGGCTGAGCCTGGCCTCCGCTCTGGTGGTGAAAACTGCATTTCAGTTGTAGAGATTAATTTCAATAGAACACATCCGCGTTCCACAATAAAGCGGAAAGTTCATATTATTCAAATGTGGTACAAACTATAAAAGCTCTCAAAAAAAAATAATAATAATAATAATAAAAATATAAGACAAAATTGAAATTAGTTTTGAAATAAACCTTATAAATACAAAGGTATTTTAAGCAACTTCCCATTGAAACTATTTAAAAAACATCAGTTTTGTGGCTTTTATTAAATATTTTGTTTCTTGTATGGCTTCCAACAGACGCACGCCCGAGGAGATCAAGACGCAGGTGGATTCGTATCGCCAGAAATTAATGGGCCAAGGCAAAACCGATTTGGCAAAGGATGAATTTGGACGCGTAGCGTAAGTAACAGCAATACTATTTAATCATTTATTAAAACAAGTTAATATAAGAGAGAATTCGGTCAATGGCTATTTAATAAAGTATGAGGATTAGTTTATATCTTGAACACCACACTCATAATACAAATAACAAAAGTTTTATGTATTATGCAATTTAAACAAAACTTTGAGCGCCACACGCTGGACAAATCAATAAACGCTTGAACGCCAGTTCGCGTGTCAAAAAAAAAAAAAAAGAAATGTTGTAAAATAAATCTCAGCCAGCTGTCAACGGGTGCCACACAGTGGGCAAAACCACATGCGCCACCGACTGCGCACAGCACGCGGCCAGGCCAAAAAATCCACCCCCACAGCCCGCTGGTCCAGGCGCCAATCAAAACAGACGCAGTTGTAGAGAAAAAGCTGCTGCAAAGATGCCATTTTCCGCAGTCACATCAAGTCTTCCAAAGCCAACGTGCCACTCAAACGCGCTCAGGAATCAAACAAATAAATTATATCCAAAAAAATATCTTTAATTAATAATAATTCTAAAAATTCAACAACGACAATAAACAAAACAAGTTAAAGAGAAAAGTGTTATTGGCCAGAACGATGGCGAGAAAATGGCTGCGACTGGCGGTCAACCAACTTTGAAAACGTTGCAGTTGCGCTGGAAAAATCAATAGCTGGCCGAAAAGTCGACGCAACTGCATGAGGAAAAATAAAACAGTTGGAAAATGCGGCTAAGGAAAACGCAATCAATATGCAGCCCCTCAAGTGTGCGGCCAAAGGGAATAATCCCAGCGAGCGGCCAAATTGAAACCTAACCATGGGCGATTTTTATTGCTGGTGGTGGCCACCAGCTCATCCACCCCGTAGCGGATTAGCCTGCCTTGTCGTTGGCGTTGTCGTTGTGCGTGTTTTATTCTAGTGGTTGTTGCTGTTGTTGTAGTCACAAAATGGAGCAGTGTGGAGCCGGAGCGTAATGTGATCGCCACGCACTGAAAAACTAATACCGAATGCAACAAATCACTAAATAAGTCTTCCAACAAACTTAGCAAGTAACTAGCAATTAGTTTTAGTCGTTAATCGGAGTCAGAACAGTGCGCTAAAAAAGTTTGCGACAACGGAGTATTTTCGAAAACCAACTGAAATCGATTTCAAAATTGTCTTCCAAATAATGATAAATTAGCAATATACATATATATATTTATAAAGGCAAATGTAGCTTCCCAGCTATAAAAAGTGCTTTAATCCAACGTCTTCCAATAAATTAACAACCAGTTAAAGTTTGTATGTTAAAAGTTTATTTTTATATACACAAATTCAAAAACAACAACAACAAAAGTTCACAATCGTGTCTGCAAAGAAAATTTAAATAACCCCAAAATTAAAATGTAAAACAAAATCAACTTGAATGATATATATTAATCCACAGTCTTCCAAACATAAATATAAAAGAAAAAAAAAACTAATATATATTTTTATAAATCAAATTAACATAACATAATCCGCTGTCTTCCTGTTTGAATTGTGGACAAAACATTTAATAGATATTATATTATTAAAACATAAAAAAAATCCATGGTCTTCCTGTTTAAATTGTGGTAAAAAAATAAAAATAAAAATAATAAGTTAATAATAATCAAACAAACAAAATAATCCGCTGTCTTCCTGAAAAAAATTGTGGAAAAAAGTATTTTATACATTTATCTAAAAAATATAAAAT
>SCDT01002216.1:0-13945 GCA_004143765.1 Drosophila melanica | reverse complement strand
CAACTAATACTAAAAAAAAAGGCAACTTTAAATTAATCCACCGTCTTCCTAATATAAATGTGGATAAAAACAATTTATTAAACAATAAAATAAATATAAAATATAATTAAACTAGAATAATCCGCTGTCTTCCTTAAAACACTGTGGAATTAATTTATGACAAATTAGAGCATATTTAAATTATAAAATTCATGAAAACGAAATATTTTTGTACAAAAAATATTTATAAATAATAGAAAAAAAAAGTATCTAAAATTAGAATTGCGCTCCGCAAAACGCGCAAACATCCACTTGCGAAACAACCCCCATTGAAAAGCAAATAGAGAGAGTGGGAAAAACTCTCCAAAAATAATCCACTTGAAATGCTCTCCTCGGAAATCTACACGAACGCAACCACTGCGACGGCGACGGCAACGGCAACGGCAATGGCGACGACAGAAACGGCCGCCTCCACCACGACGACGTCAGCGGCGACGACCACAACAAAATCCTTCGCCACGTTGCATGTGGTCAGAGCGAAGAAGCGACGCAAACGTCGCAAGCGCGCAGGACACGCACCCGGATGCAACGGCAACGGCAGCCCCCACACCAAGGCCATCATTAACGGTTGTGGCGTGGCTGCCACAGCAATGAGCGGAGGCAGGAAATGCAAGGCGCAATACTTCCAGCACGATAATCGCGAGTATATTACGAAATACGAGAGTTTCCAGTTCACGGCGCAGGCAACAACATCGGCGGCGGCGCTCAACTATGCGGCCGTGGCCAAGAAGTTTAAGCCGTTGAAGCCGGTTTTAGCAAGCGGCGGCAAGAAGAACAGGCGCCCAGCGTTGCCGAGGAAGCCGCATAGCGAGTGCGCCTGCGCCTGCCAGAGTTCGAGAATGACGCAATGCCCGCAGGAGGCGGCTCCCACCCAGCGAACAGCTGACCCGAGCAGTAGTCAACGACGGGAACGACCCATTAAACAGAGAGCGACCCAAAACAAAATCAATATCAATGGCCAGGCGCTGCCGGCGCTGCTCGAGTTACTCAAGCATTCGTCGAGCACATGGCTGGAGACGATCCTACTCGGCGCTGGCAGTGCGGCGGTGTCGAGGTAACCACCCAGAACCAAACTTTAGCTGACTGTCTACGATATATTTCTATAATTTTTAAAAATATTTTAAGTATAAAAATATCGTTAAACTATTTTTTAAATATGATATGGCTTTGGGCTAAGACAGACACGAAGCTAAATTAATCAATCGACTACTGCCTAAATTTCTTAATTGATTGACTGACTGATGATTGACGCACAGCTCAAACAACAATGAGTGGAAAACTAAGCTTTTTGCTCTGGATTAATTTATGTGAAATTAAACATGCAGTTTTTTATTTTTTTAAGCCAACAGTTTCTAAAGTTTAAACGATTTTTGTAAATATTCATTATGTTTGAATATTTCACACCTTTCTCCGGGTGAATAATATGTGTGTAATTTTGAAAATATTCGTTTAAGCCAAACATTTTGTGTTCCTTCCAATGTAAACGAGTTTCACTCAACAAAATCATTTTTTCTATCGGTGCAAAAAAGGGATTCGACTTTAAGCAAATCCAATCGAAAATTCGAAAAAAGAACAATCGAAAATTAAAAAATCAGAAAAGAATGCGATTGACTATAGTAAAAAATATTTTAGTTGTTATTCGAACAAAAACATAATTTATTCAATTCCAAACCACCCTTCGTGGTGGAAAATGAGTGTTAAAATTAATCGATAGTAAATTTAAATTTAAAAAAAAATACTTTTACAATGTCGGGCTATATTTCGACTATATCTATATATGTAGAACTAAACCTTATTTTTTTGTTTTTACTTTCTTGCAGCGTTCGCGATACCCATCAAATAGCGGAGGCACAGCAGCAGAAGAACGCCAAGTTGCGGGAGGCCTTCAACATATCCGAGTACTTTGTGGAGGGCAGCAGCTTCGATAGCGATCGCAAGGCTAAGGAGGACTTGGCCAAGGGCGTGGCGCTGCAAAAGGAGCTGGACGCACAGCGCGAGAGCCTCGCAGCGGCAGCGGCCGCAGCGGCGGCAGCAGGCAAAGACAAGGAGACGGGCAAGCGTTATGCGCTCCTGCGTACGCCCTCACGCGAACGGGACGCGCCGCCCGGCGGCGGCAAGGCCGATGGCGGATTGGCCGCAAGTGGCGATGAGCGCGAGCATGTGTCCAGGTCGGACAAGAAGAAGAAAAAGAAACGCGCCAGGGAGAGGTAACGAAAATATTATTACGTTTAAATAAAAATATAAACACAATATTAACTATGTGAATTTTCACAATTTTCGTAGTTCGGCCAGTCCTGAGCGCCGCAAGGACAAGAAGAAAAAGTCCAAGAAGCACAAGAAAGAGAGGTAAGAACTCGAAAGGATCACAGCTCCTCAATCCTTAACCAACTCGTAGCTCCGTCTTAACCTAGTTTCTTGTTTACTATTTCAATTTTCTGTTTCTTCAATCCAAAAAAGAAAAAAAAAAAAAGATAACTAAAAATGCATTAATTTTATGTTCCATTCCGTACATTGTATAAACTATTGTTTATAATTTCTTTTCCACTTTCTGTTGTTGTTACGTGTTACAAAACAAATACAAATACAAAAACAAAAAACAATACCAAAGTAAAATGCAAAATGAAACGAAACTTTGTAATTAACAAACAACTGCTTAATACATTTTGTGTTTTTTCGTCTCTACTCCTTCTTTTACATTGCATTTGAAACTCGAAACCAAACTCAAAAGGGACTCATATGAGAAAGAAAGTAAAAAGAAGCGAAAAGTTATGTACAAATAAAATTTGCATACACATTAATATTACTTAGTTTATAAATGAGCTTATACATAAAAAAAAAAAACAAACAAACAAACAAACAAACAATTATATAACAACGAAATGAAATGTTTCAAATGCGTTTCCAAAAAATAAGTAAAGAAAAGCAAAGTATTATAATATACTTTGATAACATACACTATATTTGCGGACAGCATCGTTTTATTTTCATATTAAGCGTAGGGTTCTATGGGATCGCTCAATCTCTTTCTTTTAACTACTAGTGTACACTAATCTCTAAGCACACACACACACACACACACCTACATACACACACACACACATTTCGTTTTCAACATTTACATTGAGCTTATCCAGATTGTGGTAAGTAAAAAATTCGTTTATTATACTCTGTTCATAAAGTTTAAAAGAGTATATTGGTTGTGTGCACTGTTAGTCCAGTTGTCTGCAATAAATATATAATATAATTCTTGACTAGATATTTTATAGGACAAGGATTAGATATACTATAAGGAAAATCAATTACTATTTAAATTGAAGCAACAAATTTTGATAATTAGATAATTTTTTTTGTTGTTAAAAATACAAATTTTTTGATAATCATAATACTTTTTTTAAACTATTCTTTATTGTTATTCGAGTGTGAACAGAGTATTGTGCAGTCGGTTGCGCCCGACTGCAACATTATTGTTAATTGAATCATCTTACCAAAAATTGTTCTCACTTCAAAGTCATACAATAACACACACACACACACACACACACACACACACACACAGACACACAACCGCACAACAGCTAAAACACTCCTGCCAAGCATAAAGTTTAAGAAAAAGTCTCGTTGTTTAAAAAAGAAACCAACTGTGTTTTTGCAACAATTAAAAGCGAATTACTTTCTCATCTTTCTTTCTATTATTATTGTTACCTACTACTATTAATTAAGACAATGCAATTTTGAGCAGTTTTCGATGAAGGTAAAGCACTAAACCACAAGTTAATCAAACTCTTAATAAAAAACCATATCAAAAAAAAAAAACAAATCAACTTCTTTATGTTGCTGCCAGCCGACAGTTTTGCGGCTCAGTCTCTGGACGCTACAATTTTAAGTCAGTTATATGCTAATCCCAAACATTTTCAAACATTCTACTTGCAGTAAATCGAAAAGGAAGAAGTCCCGCAAGCGCAAGAACAGCGACAGCGATAGCGCCGACAGCGATAAGGATAGCGAGGACGAGGACGAGGCCAGCAGCGATGCCGCGGAGCGTGAGTTGAAGAGTGCACGCAAGAAAGCCAAAAAGGACAAGGTAATGCACATAAGAACAACTATCTAAATAAAAAAAAATATACCAAAAGAAAAAGAAAAAACAATTGATTACAAAAATTAGAGAGAAATGAACCTGAGTTTAGAGAGAGGCGTTCCAGTTAAAACGCCTCCAGAGTGCATGTGCCGTGCTAATCATATGACAATCATGACTATTAAACTCTAACGTATATATTTTCTAATCCACTCTTAACTCTCTCTATATAATATATATATGTATAATCGAGCAAACATTTCTCTGTACCACTAACAACCGTAATAATAATAATAATGATGATGATAATAATAACATTTCTCTTCAATAATTGTGTAAATTGATCTGGTGAAAGTTTATTAAATGAAATTATGTATTCAAATATATATATATGTGTATAATTGTTTCTCTCTCTATATACTATATATATACATATGTATTATATAATACTGATGATAACTCGATTGACCTCTTTTGTTTTTATGTTGTTTCAATTGTTCACCAAATATTAAACATACGCCATTTCTTCTCTTGCTTATTTACTTCTTTTTTCCACCAAAAATAAAACATTTACTAATAATAACAACCAAATATAATCAAGTACTGAACTATAAAACCTGCATATAAACCATAAAACTAACACATAAATATCAATCAGTAAAGAATCGAAAGAAAGAAAAAAAACATACAAAAAAATAAAACAAAAAATTCACCCCACAAATATATGTAAAAGGTAAAAAAGGCTTCAAACCACATACACAAACTAGTATTAATCAATTTTTTTGATTTTTCAACAATTTTTTACGATTTCGTATAGCTAGTCCAAAAAAAAAATTGTGTTTGTTTTTCTTTTAATATTTCATTTAATTAGAGCTTTACACAAACAAAACATATTTTTAATAAGCTCAATAAAATTGTTTATTTTGTGCTTAGCTCCAGTTTTATTTTTCTGTCTTTTTTTACATTTGAAATTGAAATTGCGTACAATTTTTAAGTTCCATGTAGTTTTGAAAATAAAAAAAAAACAAAATCCAATTTATAAGTAATTTGAAACGAAAACGAAAAAGAAAATTTATATTTTGTTTATGAAAACCCTTGGCGCTTCATTGATATAGGATAGCTTTCAAAGGCTCTCTTGTAGTTTTGTAAGTACTTTCATTTGTCTGTTTTCTTTACGATATTCTATAGCATACAATATATAACTGCAACAATCAACAATTTGAACAGCAAATACTTTTCAATCACTCTTTCCGTGTGTGTGTGTTAATTCTATCAAAGCAAAAATATCGTTTTTTCAGCAAGCAAAAAATTAAATTGAAAAAAAAAAAAAAAAAAAATAGATGAGAAACTACGCTGCCAAGCAAGATTTCCTATGAGATATACGTACATATACATATATCATGCCATGTTCATACCGAATGACAAACGTGTTTATCAATATAAATATATATATATAATATATATAAATTTATGCATATATTGCTATCGGTTAGACTCTTAGCAAGTTTGCCTTTTGCCGTTTGAGCCGTTTTCGACTGTTTTTTTAATAGCTCTCACTCTTTTATTATGCAGAAGAAACGCGACAAAAAGCTCAAGAAGAAGAGTCGCGCACGTGCCAGCTCAACGGACTCGGCACGTTCCAAGTAAGCACCGAATCGAATAAATCCAATCGAATTACCCAACAATAAGCAACGTTTCCTTCCACAGTTCGCCTGCGCGCAAGGACAGGAAATCGACCAAATCTCGGCCGGCCAACGACAACGGCAATGGGACGCCGCGCGAGAATCCTTTTCGCGGTCGCTCCGTGGAGCGGCGCAAGGACGCCAAGTCGCGTCGCAACGACTCCTCAGCGGATGAGAAACGCGGTCAGAAGTCCAAGGAGCGGCCACGCGAATCGTCCCGCCGGGATGCGGACAGGACACGCTCCAAGGAGCGACAACGGTCGAAGCAGCGATTCAGCTCCAAGGAGCGGCGCAACGAGCGACAACGTTCCCGGCAGCGCCAAAAGTCCACAGAGAGATCCAAGGAGCGACCCAAGTCGAAGGAACGCCAAAGATCAAAAGAGCGCCAGCAGTCAAAGGAGCGACAGCGGCCGAGGGAGAAGCAGCGTTCGAAGGAGCGAATGCGCTCCAAGGAGAGGCTGCGATCGAAGGAGAAGCACAGGTCCAAGGATCGGTCCAAGGAGAGACTGCGCTCTAAAGAGAGACAAAAGTCGAAGGAAAGGCTGCGATCCAAAGAGCGAGTGCGCTCCAAGGAGAGACACAAATCGAGGGATCGATCGAAGGAGAGATTGCGCTCCAAGGAGAGACACAAATCGAAGGAGCGACTGCGCTCCAAGGACAGACAGCGCTCCAAGGAACGGTTGCGCTCCAAGGAGAGACAGCGCTCAAGAGAGAAAGTCCGCTCCAAGGACAAGGAGCGGCAGCGTTCCAAGGAGAGACAGCGCTCCAAAGAGCGACAGCGGCCAGAAGTGCAGCGTGCCCGGGACGCCTCCAAGGAGCGCGGCCAGAAGCGCGAGCGCGAACGGGAGCGCAGCAAGGAGCGTCGTCGCGAGCGTCGCAATTCGCGCTCGCGTTCCCGTTCCCGCTCCCAGAAAAGGCAGCGCACAGCTGAACCGACGGCGCCCAAGAAAGCGACAACAACAACAGCAGCGCCTGCTTTTAATCCGTTCAAGGCGGCCGAGGACACTGTCAACGATATACTGGGCACCAAGTCGGTGATGGTGGCGCTCGAGCAGACCAAGCGCAAACGTGCCGCATCCAGTTCGAGCTCCTCCTCGGACAGTTCCAGCAGCAGCAGCAGCAGCAGCAGCTCCTCCACGCACAGCGAGCCGGGCACGCCCGCAACCGCGCCCGCGCCCGCTCCCCGCAAGCAGCCGCGACGCAGTCAGACGCCCAAGCGCGAAAAATCGCCGAGTCCGAAGCGGAAGGGCGAACGCTCGGGCACGCCCGTCCAGGCGAAGAGCAGGTCCAAGGTGAAGGAGACGAACAGCCACAAGGAGAAGGGCAGTACGCCGAGTCCGAAGCGGCAGAGCAAACATCGTTCGGCCAGCTCGAATTCGTCGGAGCTGCGCTATTCACCAGCCGAACGCCATCCCGAACGCTATCAGGACATTCTGCCGGACAAGAAGCGGCCACAGTCAAAGGGCGCCGTTGATCCAGCCACGAAACCGGCGCCCGTGGTGCGTCTGCGCGCCCAAAGCGACGACGGCAGCGATACGGCGGAGAACAGCGTCGCCGCCGCCGCCGATCTGGACGAGTACCAGCCGACGGGCAGGCGGGAGCGCGAGGAGCAGCAGGAGCTGCGGCTGCTCGAACAGCTGAAATCGGGCATTGCGGCGAAGGCGAAGCAGAAGATCAACAAAACGATGGAGAAGAACGGCGATGCCAGGGACGCGGACGGGGCCAGCGAAGTAAGTGGCGAACATTCGGTGCTGGTAGCCACCAAACGTAATTCGCTAAGTGAATTCCTTGTTGCTAACAATGTAAAAGCTTTGATTAACCCACTGACAACAACAACAACAACAACAACAACAACAATGACAACGACAACAACAACCACAACAACAACAATAACTGCAACAACAACAACGCCACCGCCGCCGCTTTTGGAGCCGGACAAAAGGGAGGCAAATACGCCGCCCATGGCCCAAGTGCAGCAAGTGGCAGCAAATGGCATTGCCAAGAGTCCAACAACAACAGCAACAACAACAGCAGCAGCAGCAACTGCAGCAACAACAACTGCAGCAACAACAACAACAGCAACCGTTAGCATAACAAATCCAACATTAGCCAAGTTTAATCACAGACCACAACAACAACAACAACAACAACAGCAACATAATCCTGGAAAGCGCGTCTTTCACAATCGCACGCTGAACAACAATCCCAACAGTAGACACAATACTAACCACAATAACAATCTTAATCTTAACAACAATCATCATCATCATCATCATGCATGTGGTGGTGGTGGTGGTAATGGTGGTGGTGGTCCTTCTGCTCCTGTTTCCCATACTAACTCGCTGCCCTTTTTGGCCGGCACACCGGGCACCTACAATCGCACCACAAATCGGCTCAATCACGGCCCGCTGTTGACTGCCACACACTACAACATCTGCAAGAATCAGCATAACAACAACAACAGCAGCAGCAGCAACAATAACAATAACAACAACAACAATGGTGTTGGCATTCTGCAGCCGCTGCTCAGTCGACGCGATCAGCAGCAACAACAACAACTAACGCGTAGTTTAAGCATTTACAATCCTAACCTTTATGGCCACGGGCCGCCGCATGCGCTGCTCTCCTCCGGTGCCGGCCATCATGGACACCATCATCATCATGGCCGGCATGGAGCTGGCCTTCTGTCGCTGGGCGGCGGTGCCGGCGCTGCGGCTGCAGCGGCAGCGGCGGCGGGCCTGGCCCTGCTCGGTCATCCGGGCCAGCATGGGCGTGGCAATAGCATTAGTTTCAATGCGGCTGCAGCGGCCGCGGCCGTTGCCGCGAATAGTTTAAGCTTTCATCATCATCACCATCATCATCATCAGCAGCAGCAGCAGCAGCAGCAACAGAAATCGAAAATTGTTATAAAACCGTTCAAAATTCACGATCCACAGCCATTGGTTGCGGCGCTCGCGGACAGCACACTGGTGGATGCCATCGTCTCCAAGGTGTCAACGGCGACGGTCGCCGCCGCCGAGAGCGCAGCGCGTCGCAGTCGCAGCCGTTCGCGTCGCAGCAGCCACAGCCACAGCCACGGACGCAGCAAGCGGCGCACGAGCAGCGGCCGGCATCATCGTCATCGGTCCAGCAGCCGCTCCAGATCGTAAGTGCAGCAACCATTCAATTGTGTAAATAGTCTCACTAATCTCGCGCTCTCTCTCTCTCTCTCTCTCTCTCGCTCTCTCTCGTTATTGTCTCTCTCTATTTCACTCTCTCTCTCGTTTATCACTCGCTCTGTCTCTCGCACTGACAGTCGCTATAGCTCCTCCAGCAGTCGCAGCGGCTCGGGCAGCTCGCGTTCCCGATCCGGCGGCTCACATTCGTCGCGCTCCAGCTGCTCGTCGCGCAGCAGCTCGGGCAGCTCATCCAGCAGCGGCTCGGGCACATCACAGTCGGGCTCACGTTCGCCCTCCATACCGCGACGACGTGGCTCGCCCAGCTTTCTGGACAGACGACGCATTACAAGGTAGACCCAACGGACGGAATTTACTAAAATGAATTCTGGCATTTAATTTGTGTTTGATCAAAACCTTGCAGAGTGAGCCTTAAACTCGTTCGCCCATCAATTATGATTTGTATACTCTTGCTGTTATTTTAGCAAGATTTTAAATTGAATATGCTATATACTTTACTTTTTTATTTGTATATATATATATATATGCTTATTTATTTATAAGTTACTTCATTCTGCAAAGTTGTATTCAACTCTTGATTTTTATACTCGTTCACGAAGTGAAATCTATTTGGCTTTACCCAATGTACGTCCGTCTTACTTCACGCTTTGACATTTATTTTCAAAAAAGATTTCTTTTTTTAAATTAAGAATTTCAATTATTTCCATTTCTATTTTTCTATTGTGGTTGTCTACATAAAAACTTTTTCTAAGGAGGCCGAATTCATGCAAACAAAAAAAAACTCCGAATCCGTAGCTTCCGATTTTTTCTGGATTCAAGTAAATTAGTGAACTGTGAACGAGTATGGCGCTGTCGGTTAGATCCGACTGCAACATTTTGACTTTTTATTGTAATCTATTTAATTGATTTGATTCATTTAATTTTTGTAGCCGTCGCTCGCCCCGCAGCACCAGACGTTAGCAGGTTGCCCGCTTCAGTTGCATATTCATTTCCGATTACTTAAATTATTTAAGAGCACCTGATTTCCATTGATTATTGATTTTCTTTTCTTACAGCTAACTCAGGAATTATCATTTATTTTGAATCGAATTATCGCTTTCTAAATGCAATACTATATATTTTTCTGTAGCCACCCATTTTGTGTATTATTCACTTTTTGATCATAATTAATTATTAATTATTATTTTTTTCTAATTAGACAACGCAAGCGACTTTTTGTTTGTGCGCACAATAAAAATTATGTCAAATCCAAGTTTTCTATACAATTTTTCTTTCATTAAAAGGATTTAGTTTATGATTTCTGTTGATTACACATTTTTCGGTTTGGTAAGTTGTTGCTGTTGATATTATTTATTTTTTTTTTTTTTTTGTTGAGTTTAAGCCAATATATATACCGTAATCTAATCTGAATTGTGTTTGTTATTGCAGCGCACGCAAACGGCCAATACCCTATCACCATAAGTCCGCCGCGGATGGCGTTGGCAATGGCGACGGCGACGAGCATGTGGAGAACGATGCCTCCAGCTGCTGCTCCAGCTGCTTCAGTCGCGCCAGCTCGCCGGGCACATCGATCGCCGCACATGGCACACCCCTGCACAATAGCCGGAGTCCATCGGCGATAGCCTTTTGAGTGTTAACCGATTCGCTGCGCAAAATGTGCGGCGAACTGTGACGGAATCTCTCAACATACCGCTTAGTAATTCATTCTAGTCAAACATCTAGTCGCAATATGCAAACTACATCTAATACTCCCCCGTCCCCCCACCACCCCGACCACAGAGATTTAAGCTAATTAATTGTTGTGCATAACAGTTATTTGTTTTAGACACATTCCCCCTAAAGACTAAGTTGTAAAATTGATTTAGGCCGTTTTTTCTGTTTGAATTTTAGTAGCTAAATGATATTGTCTAATTACAATCACTATATAATATGCCAATAATACTCGAATATACTCGATTTTTTGCTAGTTTTTAAGCTGCGTTTTTAAATAAACATTATTTGTTGCCAATTCAATAACATCAATTTATTATTCATTTAATAGAACAATTAATTAATAAACAAATTAAGGTTTTGTCAATTTCCAGGCGATAAGACGGCCCTTCAGTTTGGAATTCTCGTTAATCTTAACACACAACTCATAAACACACTCACACACACACACACACACACACACATTAAACATTATACAGTGCGATTTATGCAATCTACTTAAACCTTATATAAAACCTTTGAAACGCAGTCCAGATAAAGACCCGTAAACTTGTTAAACTATAGCAATATGCATTTATATATATTTATATATATATATATATGGAATGTGTCTAGGTGGTCTTGGCAGCTGCTTGTTTCTCCTGGAAGCGACGACGCTTCTGTGCCAGATACACAATCCAAATGAAGGAAACAATGCTCATGGTTACGGTACGGAACATTGCCGGCACAAAAGCTATGTTTAGATAGACTAATAATGACAGATACTGCCAGTTGGCACGCAGCATGGGCCAGTATTGTGCCTCTACATTTTTGACGGCTGTGCTATGCGAGTTGCCCTGCAATAGAAGATGCTTGAATCGGTTTCTGGCCACCATTTGGCAGAGACTCACCTCGAAGAGGGACAGAAAGTAGAGTGAGAGCGCTTGGTAAATGGGCGCATAGACTAAACGCTCCGACAGGAACACCAAGAACTTTCTGAAGCGCAGATCCTGACTGAACAAACGCTCCACGGTCTTATAGAAGTAGTGTGGAACGCTTCCGCCAAAGAGGAGGCCAAACAAGCCGTACGCAAAGACGCTGTGTTGGTTCAGTTTCTTGGCGCCCGCCAGGCGCTGCGATGTCACATTCGCCGTGGTGGCCAACATGCAACTGCAGTTGAATTAAATAAATGGGGTGCCAAGCTTAATATGGGAATACTTACGCCGTCACGGATTTTGTGCGCACCGGATGATTGAAAAGCTGCTCCAGATAGGAGCCAAAGAGCAAGTAGAGGGGCTTCGAGAGGGCCATGTTGCAGTGACTAAAGATAAAGTGGTATCAAATGTTTGCTAACTGCAGATTTTATGCATATGTGGACCAAAGTGCAAAGTACGCCATTTATGATTGTAGTATTAACGATTAACCGTTCAACGATAAATACTAACCGTTTGGTAGAAGCGGCAATTGAAGACTAAGGAAACTCACCTGTTATTGTGTTTTGGTTACCATGCGTATGCAGCCCTGTCAGTGTAGCCACACACACAATAATTAATTTCCTGGAAACGGTCACACTGCTCTCGAAACGAAATTAATTCTGATAAAATAAGCAGCACTGTCAATCATAATAAAATTCTAGTTTTCGACTGCGTTCAAAGAAACTTCTCAGAACTATTGGAAAAACATTTTCTTTGTACGTCAAAGATGGAGTTTCCACCATGTCCGCCAACATTAAAGTCCATCCAGCACTTTCTTAAACTCGCACAAGAGCACGATTCTCGCGATATTGTCATAGCCTACTGGGCCAGACTCTAGTAAGTAAAATTTGTTTGTTTTTATTGCTTTAACGCAAATTAAATAAAAATTGATAAATAATTTAATCTAAAGTGCGCTGCAAGTTGGCTTAAAGGCATCTACACAGAGTGCCGAGGAGACACAGTTGCTGCTGGGTAAGTGATGAAAGATTACATATGAAAATATTTTCTTATTCGAAGTATGACTCATCCGAAATTTGCATTTGTTTTGATTCAACTGCGTCGCACAGCAATTATGGACTGGCTCGAGAAAATGAAGAAACAACATGCCGACAACGAGGCTTTAACCAACGACATAGCCGCCCAGGCTCATATCGAGAATTATGCGCTCAAGCTGTTCCTCTATGCGGACAAGCAGGATCGCGAGGAGAACTTTGGCAAGTGAGTAACAGTTCATTCAACCTAATTCCGCAGTGTATATAATGGTTTTCTTTTTTCAGAAACGTGGTCAAAGCTTACTATTCTAGCGGTGTCCTTTACGATATATTGCTAACCTTCGGGGAGCTCAGCGAGGAGGCGCTGCACAATCGCAAATATGCCAAATACAAGGCTGCGTATATACACAATTGCCTGAAGAATGGCGAGACACCGATACCCGGTCCCTTTCCCGATGATGAATCATCGGAGCTGGGCGGTGATGATAATGCTGCTGCTGCTGCTGGCAGCTCTAACGGAACGCCACCAGGTGATGCGGCCGCTGAGTTCAAGTCGGAGAACGACGAGCCAGTTGAGCCAACTTCGCCATCGTCGCCAGCACCGCGCGTTGTACCGCCCACAGTCGAGGAGGTGCTCGAAAACCCAAACAAATTGCCCAGTCCACCCGTGGAGGAAGAGAAGCCAGGTGGCTTTGAGCCGTATGTGCCACCAGCGCAGCCAAATGTGGCGATTACGCCGGTCGCAGACGTGCAAATAACCCCAGATCAAATGATCACCGCCCAAAAGTATTGCAAATATGCGAGCAGTGCCCTCAACTATGACGACGTGAAGAGCGCAATCGAAAACTTGCAGAAGGCGCTGAAGTTGCTCAGCACAGGCTCTGAATAAATACCCAAACACCAGACTAACCCAACACACAAACCCACACTCACACACACACACATCCAGTTAAAGCTTAGAGCACACGCTATTGACCATATATTTATAATCTCAAGTTTTGCTGGCCATTAGAACGCAAGATGCTTATTAAAAACGAACAGAACACAAACGACTGATGTTGAATAATTGTTGAAAAAACATTATGTATATGAATATGAGTTATTCAAAATTTATTAAAATTGTTGCTAAAATGTCGGGGGCATTGATGCTGCTGCGGCTGCGACTACAAAATGTTTACCGTTTTATAATTATTATTATTATGCATAATCGAAATGGTCATTGTCTTTATAGCTATACTTTTACTCGTTTATTCATTTATATCTTGAACACTTTCGCAATTTATATTATATATATTATATATATATATATATATATTTATAT
>SCDT01002215.1:0-13950 GCA_004143765.1 Drosophila melanica | reverse complement strand
ACCTTGGATTGATACTGGAACTATGTTCAGGTTTACTCACGTGCTCCACAAGTTCGGCTATTTTCTCATTGGCCTCGTACAGCTGCAGTTCGACGGCATTGGTGGAATGCTTTAATGTTAGAAACTCAGAAACCAAACGTTCCACCAAGCCGTTGGTAATGGGCAGCTCCAGATTGCCATCAACATCGACCAGACTGTCTAGTTCATTGGCAACGTCGCCACTGTCGCTGCTATCCTGTTGCAAAATCTTGAGAAGATTGCGCTTCAACTCCACGGAGCCGACCAACGAGCTAGCACCACTTGATTTATCCAACTGTTTCTCACGCATGTGTTCCAATTCGCTGGTGAGACTACAGAGGGGTAAAAAGGACAGAGGAATGACATTTTCCATTTGGTTTGCTTGGCTTTTACGATTTCACTCACTTGTGTATTTGATCGACCTTCATTTTATGCAGCTTGTCGAGCGCATTGCGCTCGTTGAGTGTCTTGTTGTGCTTGACAGTGAGGTCCTTGAGGTCCGACTCAAATTTGATCTGTTTCTGCTGCAGCAATTCCAGCTGAGCGCACAGCTTCTCGTGCTGCGCCTGCTGCTCCTCCTGCGTGGTTTTATCTGGTTTTAAAGATTTTCAAAAGGACGCCTTAATAATTTTAAAATGTTATCATATTACACAAATTGTTTTTTTTTTAACACAATTTTAAATATTTTAATGATGCCTTACAATTTGTTGAATTATGAACAATGGGAAATATTGATTAAAATAGTTGTAGTTAGCAGTGATATTAGAAAGATTGTTATGTTTATATTAGTTTTTCTACTTATTTTATACTCCGTTCACTTTTTTTTCCCCCCCAATAATAAATTATAATATTTTATAAAATAAAATGTGTAAGCATGGTTAATAAATTATCAAGTGAACCTTAACAAGAATTTATATTTGTGTTTTAGCACAATGAGGCGTATTTAATCTGACACTGGCACGGATTATTAATTATATAGCATTGACAAAAAGTGCAATAGTTGAATTAGATTAACTCACGCGATTCTATCTCAAGTTTGAGCGCTTTGTTCTCCTCCTTTAGCGCAATGTTGTCCTCCAAGAGCGTAAACATATCATGCTCCGGATCCTGTTCATTGTAGTCCGGCTCGTTCACACGACTGCGACTGCGCGTCTTGGCCTCCTGGGTCCGAAATTTGGCAACCGGAATGCGTCCACGTCGTTCCATGCTGCCCTAGGATGTCACCTAAGAGTTCGAAAAGAGAAGATCGTTAATTAGATGGAATCAGCATATAGATAATATATATGTAAACTGACACTGCTTACGTTTGTGCGTGCCTGAAGCCTTAAAGATTTATGCTAAACTTCTTATGCTAGATGCGATATGAAAACTTAAGTGCTGCCATCACCGTGAATTGCTTGAATGTTTCTGTGTGTGGATGTGTGTTAAATGTGTGAATGCATGAGCAGGGTATGTGTGTGTGGGTGTGCCTGTGCAGGGGGTGGTTGTCCTTCGGCTGTCCCCACATTGAAACACCTTGCGGTTTTATTTTGTTTTTTTTTTGTGTGTTTTGTTTTCTTCTTTTATTATTATAATTTGTTGTTTATAATTTTACGAGTTTATAGACTGCCCCATTAATCAGATTCTTGTTGATTTTAATGCGCCTTTGCTCAACGTCTTTTACATTTGATTTGAAATGTCATTCAGTTGTTTTTAAGTTATACATATTTTGCTTCTTCCTAAAAGTGTTCACAGTTTTTGATTCATTTTATTTCCTTTCAATTTATACCAGAATTTGGCTACACATTTCAAATGCTTGCAAATGCTACGAATGCTATTAGTTCTCAGAATTTTCTTAGCTTGGCTTTAATCTACTTGCTTTTCAGTGCAGAAGCGCTTCGACAATTCCTTAACTAATATTTTTTTTTATTATTTTATTTTAATCATTTTTTTTTACACTTTTATGTATTTCATGCTAAATAATTTATCCTTACTTTATATTTGTTTAACTTGTTTATGTTTTTGTTTTAGCATTAGGCCGCAAACAATTTTCATTCTTTGCCACTTTCAGTGTATAAATAAAAATGTTAAATATTAACTAAAAAAAAACGCATCGGGCTGTGAAAATCGTTTACCATTGAAATATTAATTTTTGAAATTATTAATTTTCCATTTGTATATTTATAAAAATAACTAATTCAAGGCGGCTTAGAGCTCTTGCTTTTTGCTTTTCATTGTTTTTGTAACCTTTTTTTTTTATATGCTTTTCATTTTGTTTATATTTGCTGTGAATATATATAAATATAGTTTTCGATTTGGTTTAAATTGCTAGTTTTTTTTGTTTTGTTTTTTGTTTTTTTTTTTTAATAAAATTTATGTATTTTTCCTTTCTTTTTACAGCTAATTTAATTGGTATCTTTGGATTTTTTTTTGTTTTTATCATGCATTGTATACTAAATACATAAATACTTTACATGTCTTTCTTGCTAAATGTACATTCTTTAAAGTATAACATAAAAGTAATTATATAATTTGTATACACTTTATTACTTTGAGTCTAAACCTCGAAATTTCATTAAATGTTGTCATAGTCATAGATTCTTTAGAAGGAAATAAACAAATGTTTTGGGTTTGAGCCTTTCGCATGGAAATCACATAAATCAAATATCGTAAAATTAAATTATTAATAACAACAAAAAAAAGAAAAGAAACAATGCAAATTCATAATTTTTTGTACTGAAAGGTAAAAAAAGTATTTTGTTTTTAGATTAAACAAACGAGTGCTTAACTATGCAGATAGATCCTATCGAGATTTTTGACTTTGATTTTGAAAGAAACATAGTAAACGAAATACTGTAGCTTAAAAAAAATATGTATATATATGTATAGATTCTATATATAAATATATATATATACAGAATATATGGAATACATAAATATATATATGTATATATATATTTTGTGTTTGATTTTGAAGAATACTTTTTGACGCCGAGATTCTTGTTGTTGTTGTTTTTTTTTTAATTTTTGCCTTTGTAAATTCAATTGCAATAGTTATTATTATATTGTTAGTCGTCTGTTTATTTGTTTGTTTGTTTCCATTTCAAGTAAAATTGGTATTTGTGTCAGTTTTTATGTATTCATGTATGTATATACGACCGCGCGTGGTGTATATTTAGAGGGCCAAAAGGCGCTGTTTCAATTGTCATATACATATATGTATTTATATGTGTTTTATTTTATTGCCTGCGATTTTCTTCGTTGTTGTTGTTGTTGTTGTTGTTATTATTATTGTAGTTGTTGCTGCTTGGGTGTTGGGGGACCGTTTACAACTCCTCGATAAACGCACGCAATTTGTCCATTAGAGCTCTAGGATATACGCCAGAATGCTCAACTTCTTGTTTAAACCACTTGTCGAACGAGTCCCGCGAAATAACCTCGCAGTCGTACAGCACACTCCATGTGCTGCAGATGGTCTCGCCCGCGGCCATCTCGTCGTCCATTTCGAGCGTAAAGTGTTCCTGAAGCGCATCGACCGTCTCCTCGATGCAGGCGATTTCGTGCGCCTCTTGCGCATCGATGCACAGACGCAGCAGCGGAGTACACTGTCTTCTGAAGCTCTCCGCATTGAGCTGCATTTGCTGTTTGTTGTTTTTGTTAGTGTTATTGTTATTGTTGTTGTTGTTATTATTATTATTATTTTTAGCTGCTGAGCTGTTGATCACAGTTAGTGCGAAATCACAGCAGAGGAATTTGGTTAGTTGACGCACAAAATTGGCATTTATCTGCACATTGGTGTTGATGTAGTCGATGGCGGTGTCACTCGACAGCCGTAACAGATAGCTGATCCGCTCCACATGCTCCGCCTGGGTGCGCTGCACCTTTGGTCGCGGCATGCCGGCTGTACCTAAGCCATTGGGCTCCAAAAATTGAAAGCTATTCGATTGTAAAAATTCACGATATTTGCGGGTATCGCTCCAAAACAGCTGACCGCGATCCAGCTTGTTATCAATATGCCATAGCTTGTGTGTGTAGCCTGCGCCAAATTCTTGCACAAAGTAGCTGACAAAGGCGCACACGAAGCGGTCGATGAACTGGGAATCCTCCAGCCAGTGCTGTTGCCACACATCCTTGAAGCCGAGTCCGCCCTCATGCATGATTGGTCCGAGAAACTCAAAGACATAGGTCCAGCCTTTGGGTACATCCACCAGCAGATCGGGAAACTCCTCACCGAAACGCAGATACGCCTGGGCAAAGGTGCTCCTGCCGAATGCCTCCTGCTGCATTAAATACGAAAAGGCATTGGCGCAGGCCAGACGCTGCTGGCGCTTGACTTCCGCACGATGCACGTAGTCCATCAGGACATAGTGGATAATTGCCTCAGCTGTTTGCTTGCTGGCATTCGAATTGCGCCAAATGGCAAGCACCTCGGGCTGCCAGTCACGGGTGCTCAGCACCTCCTCGACAAGCTTTGTGAGCAGCTCCTGGCACTGTTTACCATCGAAATCGATTTCTGCAGTGCTGTTCACGGCGTTGTTGTTGTTTCTATTGGCAGACGAAGTTGCTGCCACAGCTGCCGGCGCTTGTTGCTGATACGGCGGATAGGTAAACGAGCTATTTGGGGCTGGGCGCTTGAGCAGGCTGGGCTGCGGCGCTGGCGCCGCACTCACCGGACGATTGCCTGCGTTGCGCCACTGATAATGTGAAGAGTTGCCCAGCTTGGCGGTCGAAGCGTCCTCGATGTTGCTGCTGCTGAAGCGCAGCTTGTTGGGGTCAATGCTTAATGATAGATTTTCGTGATGCTGCGCCTTTGGCAGCTTTTGCATAAAGTAATTGCCGCCCTCAGTGTAGCCATGGTGATGATGTTGTTGCTTCTGCTGTTGGTACTGGTAATTTGATTGCTGTTGCTGCTGCTGCGGCTGGTGGCTGCCACGTCCGCCATACTGCTGCTGCTGCTGTTGCTGCTGCTGCTGCTGCTGCTGGGACTGTTGCTGCTGTGCCTTGGACTCATCGTGCTGCTTGTGACGCTGCCGACTGCCAGCGTTTGAGTGCGTTGTCGCGGGCTGATCCCAGTTGCGTGTGCGCAAATCGAGCACATCCTGCATCATGAAGCGCACACGGCTGCTGATCTTAACGTTTAACTGATGCTGGCGATTATTGGTGGCATTGCCACGCGAGCGCTGAACAATATCCTGAATGCGGCGAAAGATCTTCTCGATGCGAGCGCCGCTTTGGTACTGCTCTGGCAGGGCGGCCTCCAGCAGGTGGCCGACGGTAGTTAGTAGCTTGCACATGTATTCCAGTTTCTCTTCGCAGCCATGCTCCAGCAACGATTCGACGCAGTGCAGCACTCGATCGCTGGTCAGAGATTGCAGCTTGAACAGCTCTCCAATAAAGCGGACAGTGCCCCAGGCGCGGCGCCGGAACTGATACTCTAAGTCCTCCATTTCGGCGCGCAATTCGGCCTTCTTGGCTGCATCGGTGCAGGCATTGATGCGGTCCTGAGTGGGCTGCAGTTTCTTTGCCTTGGCGTTCGCGTCATTCACATTCGACTCGAACTCGTGCTGAATACGCGTGATTAGCGAGCTGGTGAACAGCGACTTGTTCTCCGCCTTGATCTCGTGAAAGAGCACCTTGCAGAAGCGCGCGTAGGTGGGCGCAAAATTTGGTTCACTGATGGTCTTCTCAAATATGAGCAGCATAACCTGTCGGTGGGGAAGATATAGAATTTAAATTAATTATCAGGACAGTGTATTGAGGCGCCTTACATTGGTCATTTTGCCCTGGGTATCCATATTGATGCTGGACATCTCCTTGAGCAGCACCTCAAAGTTATCGGGTGTCAGTTTGTTAAGTATGCCGCGCACCTTCTTTAGCACCGCCTCCATGTCATCGTCCGGATCAGCTTCTGTGGCATTGAACACGGACATGCGACGCAGTGTTTCCGGCTGCCAGGCATTCTCGCATTCCGAGAGCTTTATCTCCTCCTTGAGCGACAATTGCACGCGTATAATATCCATGTGGCGTTGATTGGAGTTGCCGCCGGATCCAGAGTTGTTGCCGCTCGTCGAGTTGCTGCCCGCTGTCTGATGGCCGTCATGATGTTTCTTATTCGGTCCATGGCCATGGCCTCGTCCACGCTTTCCAGTCCCATAGTCTATGGACTCATGCGCGTGCTGATACTGCTGACCGTGTTGATTGTGTCCGTGATGGTGCTGTTGTTGCTGCTGCGCCTGTCGCGAAACAAACAGCTGTGCGATGCAGTCACCCTTTTGGCAGGGCACCAGAGGCGGCTTTCGGGAATCACTGAGCTTCGACAGCTCGCGCAGCTCCTCGATGTTGTACCTTATGAATTTACTGGCTGCGGCGCTCTTCGTTGCTGTTGCCGCCTTGCCGCCATTTGCCTTCTGATTTGAGCCGGCGGCAGCTTTTCCCGGCTGATGCATCGGTGAGCCCTTCTTCACGGGCAGTTCCAACTTTTGCGTGCTGCCCTTGGGCGCACAGTCCACGCTGTCCTCGCACACGGACGTCTGGGAGCTGGTTACATCCACTGGCTGTGAGCTGGACCAGGTGGAGCTGCATATGAAACTGGTATTAGGTGGATGCGATTCCTCATTGAAGTCACCGAATTTCAGTTCGCCCACGCTGCCGCTCTCATCGTACTTCCTGGCAATGCTGACGACCGTATTGACTGCCGTCAATTTGTCGGCAGCGCCAGTTAGCAGCTCCTCATCCTCACACATTGAGCTGCTGCTGTTCAGAAACTCTAGCTGTGTCTCCGCCGGACTGGGCGCATCATCGCAGCTCTTCTGCAGAAACTTGGCCACAATATCCTCGTTGGCCAAGTGCTTGTCCAGCTGCTGTGCCGTCTCGCTGCTGTAGTCAACTGAAAATAGGGTATATATTGAATGTGTCAGAGTCTAATTTAGCTGTCATCGATATACTTACATCTGGGTTCAGTTTCATCAGCATCAGCGTTATCATTGTGATTGCTAAAATGCTGCTGATCTTTGGGTTGCTTCTCTCTTAGGCTAGAACTTAAGCTAGAATTATTACTAGTTGCACTAAGTTTATCAGTCGTCGTGGACGCCGCTTTGTCCAGCGTTGTGGACGCGACAGCGGCTGTCGTTTTAGTTGTCGTCACATATGTGATGTTGGTCTCTGCACTTGTTGCACTGTTGTTGTTGTTGTTGCTCTTTGAGCTGCATGTGTCGCCACTACTCTTGCTGCTATTAGCATTGTTGTTATTCACATTGCTGCTGCTGCTGCTCCCAGCAGTCGTAGTGTTTGTAATGTTGGCAGACGCCTTTTGCTTCTTTTTCTCCTGCTCCTTGCGCTTCTGCGCCTTGCGCTGATGCTTGCGACTCATATTGCTGGGCAAAACGGCCGCAGCAGCCATGGCCGAATTGGGCGCCGCAGCTGGCGCTGAACTTGGGCTTGGCCCACGCCCCGCCACGCCTGTGGCTGTGGCTGTGCCTGTGCTTGTTGCCGCACCCTTGACGCCGCCCACTTGCCTCGACTGCAGCTGTTGCGACTTTTGTTGATGCGTGGGCGTCGAGGCTGCCGATGAAGAAGTCGAAGGCAGGTCGCTGCTGCTGCTGACCAGCTGGTTTGGGTCTTTGCGGCTTTGTGGGACTCGCCGGGGTTGAATCACTTCCTAAGCTTGCACTTATCGTTTTTCCTGTATTCTGCGAGAGCGGCAGCTGCTGCTGCTTTTGCACTTGTTGCTGTTTTTGTTGTGGCGCTGGTGTGTGTTTGTTGCTGGTCAAAATGCTAATTACCTTATTACTGCCGATGGGTGCTTCGGCAACCGCATTAGCTATCGATGTGGGCGTGGCGGTGCCTGCAAAATGTATCACAATCAGTCGTAAGCACAGCTTATGGAAAAGACTTTACTTACTGTGCTTGTTGGCCAACTTGGGACGCAATTTCTTTGTCATTACCGATTCCGTGAACAGCACTGGCACGCCCGCGCTGTTAGTTGTGGGCGGCAAATCATCGAAATGAGCGTCCACATTGCTGGAGGGCTTCTCGGCTGTACTCTCCAAGGCATTGTCCACTAAAGATGGGTGGGCAAGATTTAAAGCTTTTAGCAATAATGTTAGAATTTTCAATATATTTAAACTAAAAGATTATCTAATTACAAACTGCACTAATCGCTTTTTTAGTAATTTCGTTCGGTTAAATTATTGAATTTCAGGCATTCAGACATTCCATTTTCCCAAATCTTGAACTTATTATTTTAAAATGAATTTCAGTTAATTAAAAAAATATATAATTTTTATGTTGCTCTGACGATTTACCCATATATCCAATATGTTTTCCTACATTAATTTTTTGTTAGAATGTGTAAAAAGCGAATTTTTTACCAGCCAAATTTCGAAATTTTTGAAACACATTCGAAAGATTCTGAACTTACCGTCATTGTACTGCCAAAAGCTGAGATGTTCCTCCGGATTGCCCGAGTGGGCCAGAATGTCCTTGACAATGACGCTCACTTTGTCCTCATCGGTCAGTGGCGGCGATGCGTCTGCGGCTGCTGCCGTTGCGTTTGGGGCTGGGGCTGGGGCTGCGGCTGCACATGGCTGCGATGCTTTCTCTGTTTGCATTTGATGATCCACCATTCCACCGGTTATGGTTAAGGCAGTTTTTGAGCCTGAATTTGATAGGGCGGCGGTCGATTTATGTTGGGGAAGGCTGCTGTCACTTCCTGTGCTCGATGTGAGCGTACAGTTCGAGTCCTTCTTGATGAAGACCGACGAATTGGGATCCAGGACGTTCTCCTTGGTGTCCGGATGAATGATGGGTATGGCATGCCGGCGTTCTTTAACCTTATCGCCGATGACCGTGGTCAGAGAGGTGGACGAAAAAGCACCAGCCACACCGACGCCACCCACCGCTGTGGCGCTGTTGCTCTGCAGGTGCTGTCCGTATGTGTGCAGTCCCGTCGCTGTCGCCGGCGGCGGTGCTGTCATGCCCGCAGCCGCTAATATGGGTGCTGGCGTCAAACTGGGCTGCGCAACCATTGGTATGCTGGGGCAGAATGGCGGAATGTGAAAGGTTGGCGTTCCGTTCATGGCCGTATTTCGGGAGCTTATAATGGGCGTAACAGCCGCCGCCGTGGCATTGTTAACCAATGTGGGTCGCGGCGGCGGCGCCGCTGTTGGCACCGCATAAGCGGTAAAATAGCCCGGCTGCTGAGGCGGCGTTGAACGCTGCGCGCCACGCATGCTGCCGCGGTGTCCACCATTGCCGCCTACGCCGCCCACCGCACTGTTGTTGTTGCTGTTGTTAAGCGGCGCTGGCGACATCGCGGTGGTACAGTAGGCAATCGGCTGAGCCGCGCTTGGCGCTGGCCCGGCATTGACCCCGTGCTGCTGCCCGGACGACGGCAGCTGTTGCTTCTGTTGGGCAGCTGTCGCATAGTAGCCACCGGCGGCCGCTGCCGTACCGCCGTTCGTCGTAAAAGTGCCAAGTATCTGTCCAGGATGGTTGATCGGCAAGTACGCTGTCGAGAAGTAGGCGTGGCCGCCACCGGCAGCACTGCTGCCGGCCGGCGCGATCAGGCCAGCTGATTGCGTAAAGTGCGGCGGCATCGTCGAGCTACTAATGGCGCGCCCCAAATTAGTATTACTGCTGGCTGGCGACCACGGCTGGCGGCCATGGCTGTGATGGTTATGGCCATGGGCATGTCCCAGCGAACTGTTGCTGGCGGCGCCACTCAGTTGAAGAGCGGCGCCACCGGTGCTACCATTACTGCTGCTGCTGGACGAGTGCTGCGTGTGGTTCACGTACGGCAGTGTCGGCGGTGGTTGATTTTGATAAAAGATGATCGGCTGTTGCGGTATATGATGCTGCTGCTGCTGTAGATGTTGCTGCTGCTGCTGCTGTTGTTGCTGCTGGTGTTGTTGTTGCGGTAGGGGGTGGTGGTGGTGATGATGGATGCTTGCGAGATTCGAGACCGTGTTCGGCTGAGGCACAAACACCGAGTTCACAGCCTGTTGCTGCTGTTGCTGTTCCTGTTGCTGATGCAGATGCGAGATCCGCGACTGCGGTTGCTGTGACGGCGGCGGCTGCTGCTGCTGCTGCTGCTGCTGTTGCTGTTGCTGCTGCTGGTTTTGATGATGGTAATGCGAATGAGCGTGCGCGTGCGACGCCTGGTGGTGCTGGGTCTGGTGGTTGTGGTTCTGCTGGTGTGTTGACTGTGGCCTGTTTCCCTTCCCACCCCCTCCCGTTGGCATGAACATAGGAGGACCTTCGTAGGATCTAAGCACGCACACAAAGCCCACACGCAGCCAGAATGTGTGTGGCAACAGAGAGCACAATAAAAAAAAAAGAAAGAAAGAGGGAAAGAGAGAAGCACACGAGCATGTGGAGGCGCAACCACAAATATCGTTGGCGTCGTTGCACAGAACGAAATGTACAAAATTGTATTGTTAGTAAGATGAAAATGGGGAAATGAAACGCATTAAAATAAAAGCATGGGTCATCGAGTTGTGGCGAAATGATCGTGTGAAAAGTAAGCAGAAAGCGCATGCAAATTATTAAGCCAAATGTAACTTATTAACTAAGGAATAATTGAATACTACAAATTTCTCCGTACTTTGGGACCAAATGAAAAACAATTCCAGGAACTGTTGTTACTCGAAAATTGTTAACTCTGGAAAAAGATTTTTCCCTGGAATTCATTTATTACATTTCATGCATTAAATTCTTGCTAATAATAATTACTTTTTGTAACAAACTGGTTTTTGTGGAATATTGTTCATTAAAATCTAACATTTTCTTTATGTTTATTTCTAAAGAAAATGAAATTTTTGTTTAAGCTAATTGCTTTTTGTGACCTTTTGCATTTTAATTAGATTTGAACTGAAGTAAATTTAAATAATTTGCTTGCATTCATTTTTACAACAGAAAAGTTAATACATTTGAGATACAACTGTACCGTTCGTTTCTACAGGTTAACCAAATACCAAGAAAGAAAACAAAAGTAGTATATTCAAGCTCGATTGACAATTATTCTTAATTTGAAAGACTCAAATGTCAAACTTTATAGAAATAAAACCAATAAATTCTACTTCCACAAATTTCCAGCTATATCGGAAAAAGAAAAGCAATGCAATATGCATTGGTAAATAGTGAAAGAGAGGCAAAGTGCATGCGAGAGAGTTAGCGACTCTCTTTCGGTCAGTTCTGCAGTTAATTGAGGCTCATGAATTGGCATGATGTCATGATATACGGGCGTGCGAAGTACACAAAAACCCACTTATATATTTATATCTAGTGAGGCTGGCTCACTTGCTTATCGCTTGCTATTAAAAAGCATGAAGTGTACAAAAGAAACTTCAAAAGTTCAATGAAATAGCCCCAACCAAATTGATGACACACAACAACAGGTGGCGCTCTTAGTCAGCGGACAAGTCGAACAGTGCAAAAAGTAAAAAGCGTCGAGCGTGGGAGATGCGGCTGCGGTACGTCCCACATTCACTGCGAGAGATGTGGCACAAGTTGCCACGGAACTGGCTCCGCAGGCTTCTCACACACATATTTGGCCGCCTCCCTTTGGCTACAGAGAAAAACCAGTTTCCAAAACCGGCACATTTTCACTTAGTGTCTGCGGCTAGGCAAAGAAAACCGCGTTTGAAAACATTTTCGCACTTGCCGTTGTTTGTAAACAAAACCAGTTGTGGCCTCAGTGTGTGGGTGCGTGACATCCAATTGGAAGTGTTCTCATTGGAAATGAGTAATTTCTTGCACAAAATGAAACAAATGCAGGCAGATTGGCAAAGCGAGAGAAATTTTGTGGGCGATTTCCATCGAAAAATAACTATAAATAAAATCAGCTTAATTCTATTTTAATTGGTATTTTTACGCGATTTACAGGAAAAGGAGGGGGCTGTGTGTTTGTGTAGGTTGAGAAAGTGCAACTTACCGCTTCTATTTGCCTTTCCTGTTCCGCAGTCCTGCTTGCGATAACGTTGCTCTGTTTGTTGTCGCTGCCGCCAAGCGCAGAAGCAGTTTCTTCTGTTTCTTTTAAGGCTTTTTGCGTTGTTGTTGTTGCACTGGTTCCGGAGCCCCCTGCGACGAGGGCGCAACAACAAAGCGACGCGCGTTTGTTTTTTTTATTTTTAATACTGCTTTACTCAAGAAATATTTGGGTTCTCAGTGATTTGGAATTTCTCGTAGTACGCAAACTCAAATGATAATTCAACTGTTTCTCGATTTTGCTTCGATTTGTTTATAATTTTGTAAGCTGATGTGGAAAGTGCAGACTCGGGTTGCGAAAATTGATGCGCTTCTCTTTTCTTTTTTCGTGCCGCGTTCCGTTTCGTTGAATTATAAATTTTTCGCATGTATATAATTAACGAACGCAAATGTTAACGCACATCGACATTTAGATAGACGAAAAACGAACACGCACATATATATATGTTCAAAATATAGAAATAAGTACTGTTAAAATTTCACGGTAATTTTCTCTATAATTAAAAGAAAAAGATAAACGTTTGCTTTAATTTTGCATGTACAATTTGGTCAATTCAAGGAATTGTTAGGCAAAGCTTGCTATATTGCTTCCGATTGAATTTGTTGCTTTTTTCATTGTTTTTCTCTCACTCTCTCTCTCATACAAACGAGCAAAGCCACACACGCGCACGCACACAGAGGCACTCACACACACACTGTCTGTCGTTGAGGCGTTGGTTTTTGTTTTTTAGTTTGTTGCCTCTGCTGCTCGGGGCCGTCGTCTATCTCTGTCAGTTACTTACTCGCCGCCCAAAGCTGCTTTTACACACAGGCACACATCATAAAATGAAGAAACGACAAATTGTGTTCCACGTGAGGAACACGCCTATTAAGTACTCGCGGTGTGTCTTTACATTAGTTCATTGTTTTCTTTTTCTCTTTTGTTTACAGTTTTGTATAATCTGTATATATTCCTATTACAAATAATTTTGTAAATGTATAAACGCTATAGAAACACGTCCGCTCTTGACAACTTCACTAACAGAATGTTATCGACTAAGTCGATTGACGTTGCCATAACATATGTTTTTCCTAAGCAAAAATTAACACATTTTCGCACTGTTATTAACAGAGGGTACTCTTTTTAGCTGACTCAAATTGCCGTTAATTATTTTAAATGTGAATCACTTATATCGGGTAGAAGTAATGTAAATAAAAGATAAGTTGTAGTTAGTTATTTAAATCGAAAGTTGGTTGTTGATTTAGCAACCCCAAATGCGTATGCAACTAAAAATTGCAATTTAACAGCAGCTTTCTGTCGTTAACAGTGGCTAACATAGTTATAACAGAGCAACTAATTTATCGATTATGAATACATTTAACAGAATATTATAATTATCGTTAATACATTCGGAGAATTGTGAATATTAACAGGTTATAAACAGTCTTATAAGTTGAGAGCTAGACTTACAGAATTCCATAATCACTTTTGCCTAAGCTGATCGTCAGTCCGCTTAATTATTTAGGATTTATTTGAACTATAGCTAATACATGCGATAAAAAGCAAGAGCTGAGGTATTGAATTCATTAAAAACGTATTGTATAGTTTTTTTGAATTTTTTTAAGAGATACTGCTCGCTCTGTCAGCAACGATCTATTTTTCTTATTGGCGGTTAAATATGAAAATATTGTGAACTTATACATATTCATGCAACATTTTACAAGCACTAGAACAGTGTCGCTGTTATTTAACCAATGAGCTTAAAATGGCTTTTTTCCTTGCGCTCATTTGAGTGCGCAAGCGCTGAGCTGTTGATCAAAAGCTAGCTGATTTAGCACTCAAGCTGCACTACACTTTGCGTGCAGCTCTATAGATGGCGCACATAATTATTTAAAATGATTTAAATAGTAAATAATGTTATTAGTATTACTTTTGACCAATATTTGTATCACACCAAAAATTAACAAAGTCACATTAAAAGTTTTAAC
>SCDT01002214.1:1291-14139 GCA_004143765.1 Drosophila melanica | reverse complement strand
TGTGTGTCTGTATAGCGTGCGCTTTTGGGGTCAATTTGGGTGCCTGGGCACAATTAGCGGCCGTTAGTACATAACACATGTAAGCTACATAGGTGGGATTTACGGCGGCTCGTTATAATTTATTATTTGTCCATCGAGAAGAAAAAGTGACCCAAATAGTTTAAAATTGATGTTTTGTTGTTCTTAATTCATTAGTATTTATAGTTACATACAGCGTAGTGTTGTTTAATTAATAATACAATAATTTCTGTAGAATATGTAGGTTGTTGTGGAAAATACTGCTTGTCATTTTAAGGTTTAGGGAACTGCTTGCTTGGAACCAGTGGAAACAGTGTGCCTTCTGACAACAGATGGCGCCACTGTACAACCTTTGTACAAAAGGTGGCTTCTGCAAATTGTAGTTAAGCATCTATATGACAGATGGCGCCATATTAAATACGTCATATTTAACAGACTTTCGTTGGCTGTAAAACATAAACTGGCAATATCTTTCGGTAAACCCTTTTCATTCAGATTTATATCAAACAAAATAAGTATTTTGCACATTTCATAGTAATTTTATTGTGTTTTTTTTCTTTCTGATGTATCTATTTGATTATGCATAAGTAATACATAGGTATATGCTTCGCTTTTAACACACCATTTCTTGACATTGGTTGATTAGGTATTATTTGTCATAACTGTCTGTAGTAGTTAATAACTCGTACTCTTCATACATTTATATTATCGTAACATACATAAAGATATACATAGATATACATTAATAAAATTATATCGCCAAAATGGGCATTTACAATAAATTGATCAAGGATCATAAGGTTCATAAATGTACATATACATACAAATACAAATACATACATCAATAAAATATATATGCGAAGTGCCTTAAACTAGCAATAACTCCGATACACCATATAAATGTCTATATATGTCAATTGCCTATGCAATACATTTAGTGGTGCTCTATAATATTAATTTTACCCAATCAAATAATTTTTTTCCTGTCTGAAACCAAAAATATATGCAATTTTTCGACAACTTGGTTAAGAATTTTGTTGAGTGTATTGGGGTTAGTAATTTACCTTAAGATTACAGAATTTGACTAGCTGAATTTGCTTTACACATTTAAAGGTTGGTTTCTTTTTCCGATTTCTTGAAGTGGTTATCCATGTTTACATTGCGAACACTACAAACTAATTAACATTAAATATATTGGGGTACCATAAGCATAATTTGAAGCTTTTTGCTTCTTTTTTTTTTTTAAGAAAACGTAAAAGTACATTTGTGATATTTATGTGTTGAGTATTTTGGATGTTAGATTTCGTTTTGTAAAGTATAAGTAAAAGTAAAAGTAAGCATAAATAAAGACCACGTATAAATATAATACAGTAAATTATAGGTAAACAGAAAACGTATTGAAGCTTTTGTAAAATAGTTTTGGAATTATTATAACTTAGTTAAGTATTTACAAAAATATATATTGTAGATAAATATATATATATATATATCCCTTTATTTTACTTTGTCAGAGTAGTATATTTTAAGCTCAACGTGGTCCAAGTTGTAGGATTTGCATATTCGTTTGGGTTTCCGGATTACGGATATAGATCTGCTGCTTGAGGCCGATCTAGACCTTACTCTCGGGTCCATCCGCGACATGCTTGAAGGTTAGACGTATGCGGGACAAGTAGTGGGAGCAGATGTGTCCATAGTTCTTGTTATACCACTCCGGTGTCTTGCCCCTGAAAGTGGAAAGTGTGCTAAGGTTACAATTACATTCACGGAATCCTGCTGAGAGCTTGCTTACTTGACATCGACGCGCGCCAAATGCATGACTCGGGAACGTCCACTGCCGCAAGGTTCGATAAGGTAGCGCGAGGCCAGGACGACACCGCGCACAGCACAGAACAGCGGCTTGGCTTTGGGGTGGTCGATTGAGGTCTCCACAATGACGCAGGCGCCGCGGGGCAGGTCGGTTTGCCAGGAGCTAAGATAGCAACGTGATTAGTCACTTGGTGAAGCTCGGGCAAAATCCTTCAACTTACCGCAGCACACAGAAGTCCGTGGTGAGCTGACCATCGATAGCATATTGATATATTTCGGTGCGATCGTCCAGCTTCTTAACAGTTTGGCATTGCAGCAAATTTGGATCCCAGGAGGCGCGCTGCTTGATTATGTGCTCCAGCACATCACGCGGCGGCCCCTCGATTTCCGTTGAGCAGCGCCACAGCCGCAGCGGATGACCGTCGCCCACCTTCTTGTAAGCAATGTCCACATTGCTGTCATTCAGCGAACTGATGGCAATCCAGCTTCGCGTTCTGGTTGGATTGGGGAGATTATGAGTTGTTTTGGGCTCGAATAACACCAGCTCAGGGGCTACTTACTTCTCGCGTCCTTCTTTGATGGTGGCGCTTGTGCACTCGTACAGGTAGCCGCGCCAGTTGTGGAACTGCATGCCCTCGCCAAGAGCCTCCAATGGCACTGGCTTCGACTCCTCCATGTAACCAAAACTGCATTTGCCGAGTTTCTCCTTGGCGGCTGTATAAATTGGCTTGTAGTGCTCGATCATGAAGGACAGGCACTCGTGGGAGGCCTTCGCCTCGGCCAGCTCCTTCATGTCGGGCATGCCGGAGCCTTTGCCCTTGCGTCGCGGCGAGGCCGACACCGATGCGGAGCCCGTTGAAATGGACGAGTGGAAGATGGACTGTGCCAGGCAGACGCCCAGATTGTTGCTGGTCATTTGGTTCTGCTGTGAGTTGGCAGCCACGATGGTCAGGAACTCGAGCAGAACATACAGTATTTCGCGATTCTCATCCGGCAGCAGCAGCACGGCACATTGAACCGCATCCAGGCGCACATCAGCGGGTAAATCTAAAAACGTTGCACATTAAATAGCCGTCGACGGGATCGTCGGGATCGGGTTGGTTGTGTACTTACGCTGAAAGATGGCCACAAATGTTTCCGACATTTTGGTGGTCAACAGCGACTCGGGCAGCTCGCGGAAATACTGTTTGAGCATATCGGCTACATCGTACGCCTGCTGCAGGTCAAACACATCCATGCACTCCGCTGTGGTTTCAGTTAACTCGATCTGCTCGCGCAGCTTCATAATCCTCGACTTGCCGCCACTCTTGCGGAACAATCCCACCTGGTCGAGCGCGTTCAGCTGCAGCCAGCGCAGTGCTGAGCGGACAGCAACCGGCAGGGTTTGCCCGCTGCGCTGCAGAATTAGGAGGAGCGGAACTCCGAATACCTTTTTGTCCTTGTAGTCGGGCATCTTGATCTTCTTAATGAACTTGGGCAGCTCCCAGTTCCAGCCGGAGCGATGGGAGGGGCAATAGCGTTCCATGTAGCCCGTCAGGGTGACCAGCGCCAACTTGCGAATTTTCTGCAACTGGCCAGCGGACATGGCAGCAAAGGGAATGCCAGCATCCTCTTGGATGTCATGTGGCTCGAGCTTTTGCGAGAAGCATTTGCGGAAAATCATGTTGGGACGCTCCTCCATCTGGAAGCTATGCCAGCGCACCACTGGCTGGCGCTTGGAGCTGCCAGTCTGCTCCTCATCGTTCTTCTGCTCCTTGCGGGATGTGCTGCGCGAGCGGAACGAGGAGGAACGGATGTTATTCCGTTTCTTGGCATCGTTGCCCAGATTGAGCGAGCCTCCGCGTGTTAGCTTTTTGATCTTCACCTCAGTGGTATTGGAATTGGCATCCTTGATGAGCAGCTTGCGTCCCTGATGGCATTCGGAATCCGAATGGGCACCGATGTCATCCACCTTGCCGGAGCGCTGCAGGAAACGTCGCGCCTTGGAGGGTTTGCGCAGGGAAAGTGACAGCTTGCCGCCCGTGGAGGACTCTTGACTGTCGCTGTAGTAGGAGGACGAGTCGTCCGATTTGCCCTCCTTCAGCTGTGTCATCGGGCTGGAGAAGAAGTGCAGCGGACTCGTTCGCATGGAGCGCGGCGTGGTTGGCGTCCGCTTGGGGCTGGCCCGATTGGGACTCAGGAAGTTCTCGCTGTGACTGGGCACCTTTAGCTCGTTGCCAAAGAACGGCGCCTTGGGGAATGTGTGTATGGGACTCAATGCGGACGGCGACGGAGGCGTCGAGTAGACGTCCGGTTTGCGCAAGCTACTCCGTTGGCCCAACTGTGCCAGATCGAGCACCTGGGGCCCACTAATTACCACATTCTCGCGATTCTGGCGCTTGCGACGCCGCGACTTGATGGACTCCACCCGCCGCAGAAATGCCTTGGCGCCGTCCTTGATGCGCTCACTGCCCGTGCGGCGCAAGCGTGTGGCGGCGCCATCGGAGCTCTCGTGAATGGAACTGTCATTGGCGTCGCCCTTGCTGCAACCGGGTATCATAAGCGTGATGCCAGCGCCGCCAATGTCGTAACCATCGTCCTCAAAGCGGTCGGGACTTGACTCCTTGGAGGAGCTCTCCGTTTTCTCCAGATTGAGTAGACCCGGCGGCGGCAGCTCCAGACCCATTTCGCCTATGCGCGACCAGCGTCGAATGTGCGGTTGGAATGTCCAGTTCTCGCTCAGCGCAAAGTTCTCATCATCCGATTCCTCCTTTTGCTGTGGGCGCAATCAATTATTAATCAAATCCTCGTCATCGTGCGTCACCTGTGCAACTCACCTGTGGCGTCTGCGGCTTATGTGACTGATCCAGTCGCATGTTGGCGCAGCGATTGAGAACACAGAGTCGCCTGTAAAGCGACTGCAGTTGATCGTTCTCGAGATTGGTATGATCTTTGGCTACATTGTTCAGTTCGATTGGAAACTGATGATCTGCAAATGGACAAAGAGAATAGTTTTGAGGCTTAATAAAACTTTGATTGTGCTGCTGCTGTTGCTGCTGCTGCGTCTGAACGCTTTGACGATGCGTGAAATTCTAAATGAGAAACCAGAAAAATCGAATCGCCTACAGTCCCAACGGCTAGGCGCCTATAAAATACACGACTGTGTGTGTGTGTGTGTGACGGGTAGAAGACTTTGGCGCTGTGTCGCGCTGCAAAATTTTCACAGAGTTTTTCCACATATTTGCGTGGCCAATTTGCACGTAGGAAATCAAGTTCCCAGACGCCGTCGAGCGACCACATAAAACAGATACGCCAGCCAGACGTTTACACATGTCGCGTCGCACTGTTACAGATACAGATGCAGATGCAGATACATTTACAGCTACAGCCTGCCTGTAGCTGGTTGGCGATGCCATGAGATACGATTTGTTGCAGTTCCGTAGGATGCACGCCTGGAAAAGCTGCCACAAGTTGGCTCACTTGGCGCTTTTGTTTGTACAAATATTGTTAGCATTACAACAATAATCGTGCCTCTTGGAAAAGCCATTCACAGTTTGTTGAACTTCTCACGAACACGCACCCCCCCTTTCCTGACTCCCGATCGCCCTAACTAACCCTACGCTGTTTCCCTATACCTATACCTGTAAGCTTTTTATAGCTCTGTTTACTCGGGCGAGCGATTTTGTTCGGTTATTTTATTTTTGTTGTTTTTTGTGTTTTTTTTTTTGTTGGTGTTGATAATATCATTTAAATGTTTTAACAAATGCGTTGTTTAGTCTCTAATTGTGTGCACTTTGATGCTAATGAAACAAACAGAATTGCGCGCATGCCAGCGCATTGGAGACCCAATTTTGAGAGTGTGCCACTTAGTTCAATAATACGCGGTGGCATCAACCAACGGGCGGTCCCACACCTCAGACCACAGACCACAGCAGCCAGCAGCTAGCAGCAGGAACTGCAGTAGCATCATTATCAACAGCAAGCCGCGCCGTTGACGTCATAGTGAAATTCTTTGGAAACTTATTTGAGTTTTTCGACAGTTTACAGGGCAGCGCAGCCGCCCGGAACAGTTCAGTGGCGGTATTCAGTTTATTGGGCCAATTATATGATTAATTTTTTTTTTCGCTGTATCACAATGGAAAATCGAATTGTTTGTTTGCATTAGAAAGCAGCAGCAGCAGCAGCGGATGACGCAGCGTGCAGAAATATACATCTTTAGCTCTTTTTACACTAATAAATTCTTATTTATGGTAAATTTTGGGAAAATTTTGAAAGCATTTTGGATACATATGAAAATTTGCCAAAGAGTGCTGCTGTGATAGCGTTTTATTGGGTAATAAGAGTTCTTTGGGGCGCTTGTTAATCGCTTAAAATACCGCTTGCCATTATAAATGGTTGTTCATTTTAGCCATAATCGAACATCATTCGGTCTTAAACACACCCATATGTGGACATGGAGTTGCCCCGGTGCAAGTCACACCCTCGAATTAAGGCTGCCACTTTTAGTGAATAATGTGCGTATGGAATGGGAATGGGAATGGGGGCCGACTCATTGGCAGTTGAAGAGAACACAAAATAAACAGAAATTACTGTATCTTCTTTACCTCTACTCTCTTCTTATGTTTTGTTTCCTGTTTTATGTTTTCTTTTTTCATCCAGCATAAGCAAATTAACAGTCGCTTACAACTGCAACACCTCCTTTCAGCAGTGCGCGTCCAAATGACAGAGCGATAAAGAGCTGAGTTTAACTGAACCGAACTGAACCGAACTGAACTGAACTGAACTGAACACCTACGGCATTTCAATCTGTAACTCTGCAGAGCCGGTCCCTAAAAGAATCCCGAAATCCTGTACAGATATGGATATTTGAGGCGCATGCGCCGCTGCCTTGTTTACACGAAACTCATTAAAATACGCATTTATCATTTGTGTGTGTGGCTCGGACCGATGGGCTGGGCGCGCACCACAGTGGTGCGGCAATTTAAATGCGCGCACAAATTATTTCGCCAGATACAAATTTCGTTGGGTTCTCTGCAGGCTTGCAGAATTTATGCAACCGAATGGGCATATTTCAAGGTCGGCGACATGTGTGTGTATATGTGTGTGTATATTGGTGTGTGGTAATGCAGATCGTGCTGGGGCATTTTGGGCGCCTGGGGATATGCCATAAGAGCGGGTTCTCCATTTCAGATTCACTTTTTTATTTTATTTTTGTTTTTTTGGTAGTTGCTTTTGCTTGGCCTGGCTCATAATTCAAGTGAAGTCGGCGAACTTTTTGGCCAGCTCCAAAGAATTTATATTTCGGCGCTTTATTTATTTGAATTTGCAGATTTGGCGGCGTCATCAATCTGCGCGGCCTTCAGGCGTTAAACGCAAAGCGACGGCGTGCAAGAAACTCGGCGACAAATGCGTAGCCAGCTGGTGAGCGAGAGAGGTGCGGGCGGAGCTGCGCGCGGAGATTACGATTAAGAGACCCAAATAAATATGCAGCTTGGGCCGGGTTCAATGAACCCATACTAACATTTTGGCTAGTGGCTGTGCAGGGGCTCTGCCCTCTGCCATAAAAAAAAGAAACCAAAAACGATGAAAAAACGAAACCATTTTAATTTCGGTGCTCGAAATCTTTTTTGTTCGTGTTGTGTTCACATACAAAGGTGGTCTTTATAAATTCTTGCGCAACGTGTCCTTTAGCCTTTTATTATATTTTATCTGCGGCTTGCAGCTTGATGAGTGTTTCTGGCTGTTGGTGTTACCTGTTCTGAGTTATATATATATAGTCTACACATATATATAGACATATATTTTGTTTTTGTTAAATTCTTTCGGACCACGATCGCACAGAGCGTTGCTCATTGTTGGGCGTTTCGTAGCTTTCGTTTTCGCCTGAGCGGAGATCGCTCCTAATTGTTGTCGCGCCGTCGTGCTGGGGATATCAGGTTCACTTGGCGGTTGGCTATCATATCATGGCATGGCATGGCATTGCTCTGGTGTTGGAATCTTTGGAAGCTGTGCAGTTCGTTGCCCAGCGCTGAACAATGAGCAGCGCGTGAGCCAGCACTAAGGCGGCTGTGTGTTCTTCGGCTTGTCTTCTTTGTGTGTGCAACAGAAGTTGCCACGTCATAATTGCTGACTTAGCCGAACTGGGCCTATTTGATGGCCATTTATTTCAGTGGCAGGCGAAAGTGAAAGTGCACTTCATGAAATTAATAAACGTCACTTGGGAAGCGTAAAGTACTTTGTGCTTGGTGCTTGTAAAACTAAATGGCGAAGCGCTGATGACGTCGTCGACAACGTCATTGTTGGCGTCAAGCGAGACCATCAATTACCCCTCCGCCACGCCCACGAGCCAGGCGTGTTTAACATGACAAGGCACCGTCTTGGGCAGACGGAAGTGCGTGCCCCTCGAGCACAAACTCGTACTTACCTTCGTACATCTGCGCGTATTGCGGAAAACCTGCCGCCCGCAGCCATTTACATGCTTCCACGGCCTCGATTTCTGAAAGATTGATAGAAAGAGCGGGGTGTGAGAAGAGGGGTATTAACTAGTCTGTCGCATATGTGGCATAAAATGGCATACAAGTATTATTAATTGTAATTAAATTGCTGTGCGAATTTTTGCGCCCGATAAACTTTAATGCATTTCACCCAAAAACCAATTAAGGCGCATAATACGCTTTTACTTAAATGCAGTGTGTGTGTGTGTGTGTGTGTGTGTGTGTGCTGTGGTCTGCATTGTGGTGCGTGTGGTGCAGCCTTTGTCTTTGGACACGGCCACTTGATGGATTATGTTGTAAGCCGTCCAAATGACGTCGACCTTTTAAATAATGCGGCTGCGAACTTTGCCGCGCTGACTGACGGCGTTTTAAATTGTGTTTTGGTTGCGTCTTGCGGCCGTTGCGGATTTAACAATGTTTTTCGGCTGCCGCCGACTTGATATGAAAGTAAAAGTTTTAAAGAATTTCTGCGACCACTCGAGATTGATGCAAGTTGCTCCTTGCCTTGAGCGTCATACAAGTCATCACATGAAACCTTTTCTTTCTTTTTGTTGTGTTAATTATGGTTGGATGAATAAAAAAAAAACAAACCTTGTTCAGTGAAGCGCATATAACTAATTTATGTCATCGTCTTAGGCCGCCACAGGCCACAGGCCTATATATAAATTTATGTATTTATTTATATATTTATAATATAGCGCAAGCCGGAGCTAAATCAAAATTTATCCAACCACTGTTCAGAAATAGACAACAATTTCCTTTGTTAGCAACTCATAAATATATGAATTGCCATTTCAGCCTCGTCTGCCGCAAAGGAGCTTTGCATTGGCTTCGCTTGTGCCAGTGGCAGCCAATTAAGGCAAGCCCGAAAAAAGTAAATAAAAAAAAAGAAGAAGTCAGCTATCTATATGTCTGTTTCTATAAGCTGTCGCCTGGGCTGCTATTTTAAATGCTAATCTGTTTGCTGTTTTACATTGCTCGTTGGCTCTCAAAACGAAATCAATTTGAGACACTTCTGCAGCGCCAGAAGAGGTGGACGAGTGGGTCGCCAGCTTGTACCTGGAGTATTGATTTTTAATCAACTTTGTCGAACGGGCGAAACACATAGGGAGGACAACATGAAACACTTTCCGGTTGCTTTCTGCCAAGGCTAGCTAGTATAGGGCGAATTATTATTGAATTTTGCAAGCGATTAACTTGCACGACGGCCGGAAGGGATGAGTGGCACGGACATGGACCACGCCAAGTTCAGCCGGACAGCTGTCAGTCAGCTAGTCGGTCACTCAGCCAGGCTGTCAGCTTGTTTCCTGTGAAAGGGTGTCTCTGGGATTATTATATTCAAAAATAGCCCTTGGTATGCATTTGCAATCGATTGCATTATGTTAACTGGTGATCGTAACAGCTACTTTGTATGCGCCCACTTGACACGCCCTGTCAGTCGCGATTGCATCAGGCATATTGTTGGGTAACTAGACTGCTCTGCACATACATTAATAGAGCTTATGCGGTCTGGATAAACGTCACAATTAGCTATAAAGCTGCGCCCATAATTACATAAAGTGGTCCAAAAATAGCTCAGCAACAGCTCATTAATTATCCATGCGTATGCCAAGAATACCTAGCGACAACACAACTCTTTCACTAACAACAATGACATTTTAGTACGAACAACAATGCGAGTGCCACTTGAGCGTTATTAAAATTGCGCATACGCCGCGTTGTCGCTCCGCCGCTGAGCCGCCGCTCATCCAGAAGCCATTTAAAGTGTGCACATTATTGTTGTGCGCCCTGTGGACGCTTGTCTGGGGGGCGTGCACCGCGCAGTTTATTGCGCCAGAGTCAATATTTGTTGTTGTTGTTCCTGGTCGCACAATGTCGCCCACAGGCCAAGCATTCGCCTACACGTTGGCCGGATTTGGGGGTGGGAACGGATGCGGGATATGCGGGCCCTTTGTTGTCCTGCCTGTTCTCCTTGTTTGACTCATTTTCGTTGTTCGCTCGGTCACGTTAAAACATTTTAAAGCCAGCCACGCGCAAATTCATGAAGTTGGTCTTACGTTGTATAATCATTATCCAGTGTGTATGCGTGTGTGTGTGTGTGTGTGTGTTTGTTTGTTGTGTGTGGGGCGTGGCGCGCCTAAGCGCAACAGATTAAAGCGAAGGCTGAATAAAGTGCTCAGCCATTACGTAGAAACACATGAAAACAAATCTGCTGACTGACTGTCTAATTAAAAATCTACTCAAATTGGAATGACCTTAAGTTAAATCGATAACGTTGGTAATTCAAACGAAATATATTCACTTAGATGACATAACAAAGTTCCAGGATAGCACTTCAGAGTGCCAAACTCGATCAGAATTCACATTTTAAAAAAATAGTAGTTAATTTTTTACCAGCATCAGTTTTTAATAAAATATGTGCACCAGAATGCGTTAATAAAAGGAGAAGCGTTGGGACAAGGCTACGTCAAGGATATTGTCCTGCATGATCTATTATTGGCTGACGGCCGCCTGTTGCGAATAATATGCTTTGTCTACGTGCGTGCTCCAGAAAAAGTTAAATGAACCAAGCACAATACGGATGCACTCACACACAAACACACAAACACACACACACACACACACACACATACACACACAGCCACCCAAAGATACCCTCAGCCACAAACAGAGAACGCATTGCATGCAAATGACACACACTTCCGATGATGCCGAAGAACAAAAGTGTTCACAGTTAGGGCATAAACTTGTGCATTGCGTTGGCGTTTACCAGCTGCTTCACTGAGCCGCACTCCGGACTTGTGGCAGTTGCACGAGGCACGTGGCGTATGCGTAACGAAAAAGGCCAGCTCGCCGTCACGTTATTTGTTTATTATAATTTTGCGTCAAACTTTAAAATATGAAATCAAGTTTGTCTAACTCAATTAACTGTTTCTATCAGCTTCGTTAAAAGCTTTTGTAAAACTATTGACCTTTCAAAAATGTATTTCGTGGTAAATTGATTTTGTAGCCTCAGCACTAATTGCAAATTAATTTAGTTAAACCGACGTTAGTGGCCGCGTCCAGCGGCATTTTGCGGCTATACTATTATTACTGGCATTGCAAAAATTGTTCACAACATTTTCCCGCTAAATGCTAGCCAATTGCCTTTCGTTTGGCCGTTTATGCTGCCATTTTAAAGCTAATTGTATGGCCCCAGGTGACGTGGCTTAGCGGTTATGACCATGTTTTTTTCTATTATGGTCAAAATAGTCATTGAGATTGCATATGTATATGCGACTCTCCGATATGTTGTGTCTGAAAAATTGCATAAATACTTCCTCCATATGCAAAATTTGCAATTATCTGATGCATTCGCTTTGTTGTAGGTGTTTGCAATTAATTAATTGCTTTGCACAGTGGCGCTGTTGGCCACACAGCCACACTCACACACACACATGTTTATTCTTTGACACACATCTAACAAATCTTTGTCAAAGACATAGACCAAACATTTAAATGTCATTTGCAACATAAATTTTAATCAAAGCTGTCAACAAATAACGCATGCAACAACGTTTGTGGCTGCTGTTCCTGAAATTGCTGCATTGCTTTGGGATTAGCTACTAAAGAGCTTTGCAGTTTTTAATTAATTACAAAAATCTTGACAAGTCGAAACAAAAGACCAGAAACACATAGGAAAAACACGCTTTAGAAAGCTTCCTCAAATGCAAAACGTTTTCCAAATTGAGTTCTTGAGAGCTTTAAGAGTACCGAATACCGAAATCAGCGTGATAAATATAGAAAGACAGAGAGAACTGTAGACTTGAGGTCTATTTGCACGCATTTCCTCTTCAATGGGCATGCAAAAGGCTCATTCGGCCGGTTGGCTGGCTGACTAAGGATCAAGCTATTTATAGCTGGGTGTGCACAAGGCACATGGTGAGCCTTTGTCCTGATTACAGCAGGCTGTGCGCGTGCCGAGGCTTGCGAATGAGTGGCGTCCAGGCACTGGGTGCAACAAGTGGCAGGCTGTCAGTTCAATTTGCCGTAAACTTGACGATGAGCCATGCGGCGGCGCTTGTTGGGCCAAATGCTTAACTTGAAATTAGCTCAAGGCGGGCATCAAAGCGGCTTATCCATGGCTACTGCCAACATCTTTGGATACTGTATCCAGCTTAAGACTGCTGACCCGCCGCTCACCCACCGCTCAGAACCCCCTCCAGAACCTCACCTGCGTGGCTTTGATATGCTTCACGCGAAAAAAAATAGATCATTGAGCTTTTAATTCGTTTTTAATGTCAGCGCATTATATGCCGCATATTTCCTGCTGAGCTGTGAGGCGGGCGGTCGTATACCCCAGCTGCCCCACCACTTCCCGCCTACCAATGCCGCCCGCATATAACAAAAATAATTCAGCCAACTTGCCATTGATTTGCTACCAAAAATGAACAGAAACAACAACAAAAACAGGCCAGAAAAATATATTCGCATATAAAAATAATTACATTTGAAAAGAAAACGAAAATAAAATAAAAGAACAAAATAAAACACAAAGGCAGCAAAATCAGC
>SCDT01002213.1:0-13962 GCA_004143765.1 Drosophila melanica | reverse complement strand
TATAGATGCGGCTACAAAGCGTGTTTGTGTGCGTTATTGTTATTGTTCCAACATTCAGATTTATCAGTTTCTTGCTTGATAAGTAATAGACCTTGGCATTTGTTGGGAGACGTACGCAAATAGCTAATAACTGTCTGCAGTTGGCGCAGAAAAACGCGAACGTCGCAATTAACTTGATGCTTCAACCTTTGTGTTGGTACTAGACACACATAGATACAAACATGCACGCTCGCATATGTGCTGCGATATCGATAACTATTGTCAGTTTTAGGTATTTTTTTCTTGCTCGACCTGGTGTTTGCGAAATACCAAATATATCGAAATGCAAGACACCGATAACAAACATATGGAAAAAGTGTAAAATGTGCACATTTAAGCAAGATAAATTTAAAAAAAAAGGAAAAACATTTGTTTGCATCTACCTTAAAACGATTTCTCCATGATGCGCCGTATTTCGCCCGCCTCAGAGCTGCACTCCCAATCGGACGTATTCCGTCCCAGCTGCTGCTGTTGCTGCTGCAGCTGCAGCTGCTGCGTGTGCTGCGCCAAATTTCTGGGCGTCGGCACAACGGTCGCATACGGCTGACCATTGGCCAGGACATAGTTCTGTGGCATGTGCATGCGTGGCGCCGGTATCGGGTACATGCGATCGGCGCCGCGACGCGGACTCTTCTGCATGGCCAGCTGACCGTGCTGCTGCTGTTGTTGGTGCTGTTGCTGCTGAGGCGTCCAATATATTTGACTGGCCTGCTGCCCGGCACGATCCAGGATTAGTGGCGTGGCACGGCCATTCTGTAGCTGTTGCTGCGCCTGTGCCAGCTCCTCGATGCGCACATAACCCTGCGGACTGGCGCGTATATACTGTGGCTGCATATAGAGGCTGCCGTTGTGGCAGTCAATCAGCTTGGCCGCCTGCAGTCCGTCCTCCGTCTGGATGAGCACGTATTCGGTAGGCGTGAGCGTCAGCAACGATTGATTGGGCAGCTGTCGCAGCTGCTGGCTGGATACATACTGCTCCGACTCGTTGGACATCAAACTGTTGCGCTTATTCACATGCGCATAGATCGGCGACGCTGAGCTGCCGCCGCCGCCGCCCCCGTTCATATAGTTGGAGCGCGGTAAACTCTGGACGCGCAGCGGCACCTGCGGCCGTGCGCTCAGCTGTGAGCCGGGTCGCTTGTGCGTCTCCACAGATGCGTACGATACGGGCGAAATGTCCGCGCCGCTGCTGCTATTGTTGTTGTTGTTGTGCCGCTCGTAGATGGGCTGCATCTTGGCGGCGGGCAGCGGCGTACGATTGATGGACTTGCGACAGAACTCCTTGACCTTCTCCAGTATTTCGTCGCGCGTCAACAGGCCGCCAATGCGTCGCGCCTGGGCGTTGTTCTCCTTGCGCCGCAACACCACCGGCGTCTCGTTCTCGCTCTCGTAGCCGCGCCGTGTCACCGCGCTGGGCGTGATCAGCTCATCGAGCACGCTCTGACAGCGCGCCGCCGGCACCGACGCCGGCACCGCCAACGGCCGTGCTATGGGCGCTCCGTCCAATATCATCACCTGCCGATTGCGGCCGCTGATGCCGGAGAAAGTGTTCCGCTGAAGCGAGCCGCGCACAAATCCCTGCAGCTGCTGTGACTGCAAGTGCTCGTAGATGTTCTCCTCGCTCGGCTGCCGCTGCTGCTGTTGATGCTGATGTTGTTGCTGCTGCTGCTGGAGCACCTTGTGGTAGAGCTGGCGATCCGTGACCTCTTTGATTGCGCGCAACTGCTCCCACTCCTTGGATTGGCCCCTTTGCGGTGTCGATGTGGCAATGGGCTGTGCAGCAATTGGCCGCTCCTCCGTGCTGGCGGCCACCGAGCGTCGCTGACCGACGCTCTCGAGGCGGCTCAGTGTGCGCGGTCCACCCGCTTTGATTTGATTGCGATCCATGGAGGCGGTGCGCTGGAAGCGACCCAGCTGGGTCTCCGGCGAGACGCGTCTGGGTATCAGGCTCTGGCGTTCCACGCTGCGCTGCAGAGGCGCCCGCTCCAATGGTAACTGGACGCTGGTCCGGACCGCTGGCCGTGGCTGTGTGCCCGTTTCCGCTCGCATCGGTCCATTCGGCTGACTCTCGAGCAGAATGCGCCGCATCTCTGCGGGCGTATTCGATTTCCTGGCCGCATCGCAGCTGTCCCCGTAAACGGTACGGGGCAGCGGACTGGCCGCCTTGGGCGTTGTCTTGCGCCGGGTCGCAAATAGACTGTTGGACAGACGCTGCAGCACCGATAGCTTCTTGGTGCTGCTCTTGCGCAGCGCCGCCAAAGATTCGGCCACCTGCTGGCGTCGCTCCTCTGCCGTTTGGCCGGAAGTGCTGGCCGGACGTGCCGGCGTCGGACTGCTGACCGTTGTTGCCCGTTGCTTGGGCATCAGCGCCAGACCCTTGCGTTCCAGATACGCCTGAAACTCCTCGGAGCTGATGGTGTTGGTGAATGTGCCCAGCGGAGCAACGCTGCCGTTGCCGTTGCCGTTCCCGTTACTGTTACCGTTACCGTTGCTGGTCATCTCTTTGTCTTGGGGCTGATTGAGCTCGTCGCTGGAATCGCTTTTGGTCAGCGGTCCGTCAATCTCGTCCAGATCGTCGTCGGAGCTGATTTGCAGCTTCTTTACGCGCTCATCAAACTTTTTGGCATTTTTGGTTACCTCGGCGGGATTGAAGTAGTCACCGTTGGAATCGGTGCCCGTTCTGATCTTCAGATTGGCCAATTCCGGATAATTTGGTTTCGAGCACTTTTTAAATGTTGGCACCTTCGGTTTACCGCTAGCCGGCTCCGTTAACTGCTTTGCTAGCCTCGCTTGGCCCTTGGCCTCCTTTTGGCCACGTCCGACCGTCGGATTTGAGCCCGGCTTGCGCTTCGGTACTTTGCCGGCTATGTCGCGCAGCTCCTCGAATTTGAGCCGGGCGAGCACTGTCGGATCGTAGACGAAATAGGCATCCGGATTCTTGATGTACGTCTTAACATATTTGGATTGTTTAAGTACTTCCTCCGTGGTTATGAATTCGTCCGCGGCCAAATTCGATTTGTTGGCCAGTTTCTTGCGCGCGTTGGCCTCGTTCTTTAACTGTTCGCGCTCCTTGTCCCTGAGATTGTCGTGCGTTTTCTCCTTCTCCTTGTCCTTGTCCTTGTCCTTCTCTCGCTCTCGCTCCTTTTCCTTCTCCTTTTCGCGTTCGCGTTCGCGCAATTGTTGTGTAACCGTTTTGCGTACGCTCAACGTGGAACGTTTGGTTGGCACCGGCGGCGGCGTCTTTTTGTCCCGGCCAGCTATGTGGCCGTTCTTGAACGGATTCTGCTGATCAACGATCGGTTCGCCCGTGGTGAATTTACGGATTTTCTCATCGTTCGGATTGAAGGTGACGCACTTCTTCGCTTTGATGCTGTTCTCCCCCTCTGGCGTCTTCTCTGGCTTATCGCTGGGCTCAACGATCTTCAGCGGCTCATCGATGTAATCGTTGAACGCTTTCTCATTGACGCACTTCTCGTCCAATCTGTCGTGGATCGCCTCGGCGTTGTCGTTTATTGTCCCGCTGACAATCGTCTCAGACATGGTTTGCAACAACTCTCGGCTGGGGGGGACAGGGGGGAGAACGAAGGGATTTGGAGTGGAAGATAGCTGGAAGACACTGTCGTGTATCCGCCCACCATTGGGATTTGTTGCCTCCTTAACTGTACGAAGAAATCTGTAAGTACTCCCCTTGATTACTACCAATACTGATTTATATCAGAATATCAACTATTTATCAGCATACCTGCAATTTATATTCTTTTTACTGTTTCCCGCCTCAGGCGTCCGAACGTCCAAACGCATCCAAGAATTTCACAATCGCATTTATCTGTAATTATAGAAAGACAACTATTAGCATGAAAATTCATTTTATATATTTTGTACAATTTATGTAACTTGAGTGTGCTCGATATTTTGGCTACGTCAATTGTGGGCGTGACAATTCGATTTTATCTATATATCTCACTCAGTTTCAAAACTAGATAAATCAAATTTATTCATAAAGTTTACTGATGATCTGCTTTAAAGGAATACTTCCACTGGAAATGTGGCAAATTGATCAAGTCTTTATATCTTGGGGGCGCAGGTAAACCGAAAAACCCATAAAACTCACAATTTTAAAGTTTGAGCCACCAAATTTGGCGGCTAATTTGCGATGACCTTCTCTAAAGATCGAGCCTAAAACTTTCTCGAAAATAATAATAATTAAGAACTTTTACGCACATCAGAATATTCTTAATATGCCTTGCGAAATGAGAACGAATGATGTGCTCAAAGAAACTGGGCTAAAAATTGATAAAAACAAAATAGAGAATAATTATTTTTTTTTATATATTATAGCCTTATCCTTCTATTAGACAACTTAAAGAATTTTTTTTTTTTTTTTTTTTTTTTTTTTTTTTTTTTTTTTTTTTTTTGAAAACTAGAATTACCCTTGAAACTGAGCGCCATCTGTGCTTGATTTGATTTTGCCATATGTGCTTTATGGCAGTATTGCTTTATGGTACGAAAAGAGAAGAATTGAAAAAAAGAGAATTGCCCAAAAATTGCCGAAAATACTTCAGCGTTTGACCTCAAACACATATTGGCTAGCACATCTGCGCGGTTTTTCCTAGTACTTTTACAGCAATTCAAAAGTTTCGCAACAAATTTGTTCAAATCGTACAAATTTTTGTATATATGTATATTTATTTCGTTTTGATTTGCCCAAGAAATTGCGGCCCAAAAAAATATTGTGAAAAATGCAAAACGAGGCAATTTCTTAATAATTATTGTTTCTTCCGGCTGGGCCATAGATGAACTCAATAGCTGCATAAATAAATGAGTACGTGTGTGCAAATGTGTATATGTGCTTACACTGAGAGAAAAATGAACTTCGATAAGCAAGCGCAAACGCATAGAATTTGCAGCGATTTACTCTTAAAATTAATTTTAAATATTTTGATATTGGGTATGAATTATATTTGATTTGAGAACAAAATAATTGAATTAAGTACTTAATTCTTATTATAAAAATTCTCTAAATAAAAAGTTATCTCAGAAGATATTTGGGAAATCGAGAAAGTGCTGCAAACAATATAAAATATTCTTGCTAGAGTTCGATTGAGAATTCATTTTAATTCTATAAAAATTAGGGTTGAGAAAAATAAATAAAATATTAGAGATTCATGAATATATAAAAATACAATAATATTGATTTTGGAAGTCTGTAAATAACTAAACTAAAATTATTTTGTTTATTATTTTGGAAAATTATTGTTGATAATTCATTAATGTGTATAAATAGAAGTTAAAATTTATATTTTGCGAGATAGAACATAAAAATATGCATACCAATCATTTAAAGAATATTTAAAACAAAACAATTTATATAAAAAAAAGCGGAAAATTTTAAATTTTGAAACATGAATTAGGTGTACAAATTTCTTTGTGTTTTTTTTATTCATATTGAAATTAGTCTAAAAAGAGTAAATTAGGTGTACAAATTTCTTTGTGTTTTTCTTTTTTTCGAGTGTAGGTACTTTATATATATATATATATATATGTATATATGCAAATGTCTGGTCTCCTTTGGTTATGAATTGTGCGCGTATTTGGGTCACTTGATAGCTAATCTTTTGCTCGTACCTTTTGTGCGGTAATGAAATGCGCATATGGTTAAACGAATGCAGAATTTCGAGCTATGTGTGTATGTAATGCATGTGTACATATGTGCAAAACCATACACACACACACACACACACATGTACACATTTAGCATTAATAGGTATGCATGCGCCTCGTTTACCAATGTAATCAATATTTTTCACCCATATTTAACGCCATTGTTGGCAATAGGTTAATGCGATGATTGCCCTGTCCGTTGTACTGAGGGTGGCACGTACTCGTGTTGCGGGCAGGGGAGGGGGTGTTAGTCAGTTGGTTGCAGCTGTTAACCGGTTGGCGGCATTTCTAAGTTGCATCCAATTTGCATGCATATCTGACCGAGCTTTCAGTTTTGAGCGTGTTTTCAAGTCAGAATCTAGTGCACCTTGATACGAGTAGCTGCGCATTTAGTGCCTGCCTCATGAAATCGCCATTCGACTGCGAATTGAAAGCCGCAAAAAAACAAAACAAAACTAAAAAAAAAACACCGCACAGAAGGCACAACTTTTGCCAATATGCTAATCTGTTTCCAAGTCTATATTGTCTATATAGATACACTTAGCAAAAACAGTAAACTTTTGACTGAATATCAAACAGAATCTGTAAGCTAATTGAGCCTATGAAAATCGCATAGAAAGGCGATGTTAAAATAAGTAAATAGGAGTGAGATATATAGCAAGAGGAAGTGAATGGTCATAAAAGAAATGTAAAAAAAAAAACGTTACGGAGCAATAGTCAGTTAAAAACATGAGAGTCGGTTGATTATTTAACTAAAACAAATTGCATAGAAAGGTAATGACATGGAGAGGGTAATGGAAAACACAGGTTTGAAGGTTTTGAGAGCGAGAGAGCGTATATAGAAATCGGAAAATCGCATAGCAAAGAGATTTTTAATAGGGGGCGGGATCAAATGAGAGAAAGTGCATCGGTGTAAAAATATATAAAAGGTAGTAGAAAAATTTCCAAACGGTTGTTTTTACCTTACTTTACAATATGCACATCACTAAGAAGCAAACACAATCTGTTAACCACAACTCAAGTGAATGAGAAGCGCAGAGAAGGACAATATTAAAAGTCATTCTTTAATTTGAAACGAGCGGAGAAAGTTACCACAACACAGCAAAAACAAACTTGAACTTGAACAGAAGAATGCTTTGAAAGACCAATGCGGCGTAGGCAGTACACATTTAATAGAACGCAATAACGGCACAGGTGTTCCTCACGAGACATCAAGCGTAAAGTGTATATATATATTTATATATATATGTATGTATGTATGTGTATAGTATAAAACAAAGAAACATGCACATATAGTAAAAGAAGTCGAACGGAGGCCTTGTAAAATCACATAAAAGTGCCACCCTTCGTTGAAGTAAAATTTCGCTTTAGTTTGGAGAAATGGTGCAGCAAGCATTGGCGGGGGGTCAACATTCACCTACCCTTACCATATGCAATCCACCCCTGCTTGACGTCTATTAACTAACATCCCCCAAATGAAATGTGCGGAACCAGCACATAAAATAAAAATAACCATAGCCAAGAAATGTTTGTGGATTAGAGAAATGCAATTGGAAATGTTTCTTTAAATTTTTTGCTGTTTGGCTCAAATGTTTGTTGGAAGATTCCCTCAACTATTATTTCGATATTAGAAGAAATCGAAAAAGGAGTCGTACATTTTAAACACAGTACTTTTCTCTGAGTGTAAACACTTTACATCTGCGCCTTTATGATTTCCTTAACGCATTGTTCCAGGAATATTTAATTGATAAAACAATCAATAAACAAGCCCTCAGTTCTCTTGACGCATGAAGTATAAGGAAATCGATTATATTCTTTTGTCTGACTTTTCAAATACTTGACATATATAACAAGAAATTATACGTCTTAATAATGGTGTTCCATTGTGCAATAATTATCGAAATAAATCTGGCTTTTTTTTGTGAAATGTTTTTTTTAGACAATTTTTGAAATTTGCTTTGGGTTTCTTTTTTTTTGTGACTTATTCTTAGGCACTTATTTGTATTTTATTTGGGAACAGTCGAGACAATATGAATGATTTATAGATTCGAGATTTTGGCGCATGCGACGGCGCCATTAAGTCAATGGTTTGTCACACACAAAGCGGCCTTAGAAGATTTATGCGACAGATAGCACACACACACACACACACACACACAGACGCGTTTGCATAAGCGCATATATAGATCAGACTCAGATAAACTCATATCTGAGCCAGACGGCAATGCAGCTAATGTCAGCTACAGGACAAAGTCCTGCCAAAAGAAATGTAAAACGGCCAAGGGACAGAGAAAGGAAAGCGCATCTGTGGCGTCTAGACAAACTTTATCGATTGGCGCTGCGGCAACTTTTTCTATGTGTGTGTGTGTGTGTGTGTGTGTTTGGTTGTGTTTGTTGTGTATAGATAAACATGTTTTTAACACTAATTGTGTGTTTATAATACATTGCAAATGCCCAAAAAACAAAAAAAAAAACACCAAAAATTAAAAAGCAAACTCCAGCTGTTTGAATTGTGAAACGCCTAAATTTGCATACCCTGTAAAGCGTTGGGTATGTGTAAAAAGGGGCATATTGCCGTTGTGTAAATGCATACAATTTTAAATAATATAATAACTATAAAAAGTATATATTCATGACATTGGCATAGTGCTTCGTAATATAATAATAAATTGTGTAAAAATGTTATTTAATTTAAATTATTAAAAGAGCTAAAATTTAAATTTTGCTGCTTATTTAGGTAGGTTATTTTTTTTACAAGTTCGATATTTAAAAGTTTAAGAAAGGTAGTTTTTGGATATATATTTTATATATACATTTATTTTAAATTTCTTTAAATTTAAAAAAAAAAATACAACTGATTGTGGAATACAAAATGCATCAAAATATTTATTAAATTCGTACCAAAAACTAAAAAGTTATTAAAGTATGAATTTAAAGGTATTTACAGGCAATGAAATTGGCTTTTAGCGTATTTTGTATCTTTGTTAACACTTGCTTTGGCTGCTTACGGGGTATATACCCGTTAAGCATCTTTCGACTGGAGCACTTCTAAATGTTTGGAGTAGCAGTCGTCGCCCAGCGCAGCTCTTCCCCAGCTCCCAGGGGGGGGCGGCTGCACTTGGCTCTACTCTTGTAATGAACGCCCCAAAGACGAGCGGTGTATGTAAACAAAATACGCAAGGGAATGTGTAAAAACAACAAAACACGCGCCAAACAGCCCAGCCGATGACTGACATTGACGATAAATGAACAATCGACCTCAATAAAGGCAAAAACACACATGCCCCGTACAGTCCGTACGGCCGTACGTACGCATAACCGTACAAAGCAAGGCGAAAGATACATTTGTATCTACAACAACGCGAACAGCAATTTTCACATGGCTTTCGGTTCGAGCCGCTGTATGGAAACCTTGCCGTGGCGAGGCAGCATTCAGCTGACCATAAACCCCATATCTGGATATAGCGCCAGCTCAAAAACGCTACACTCCCGATCGATCAATAATTATGTTTTTTAGTTTTTGTGCCAATTTGCCTCTTTTTTTTTTTTTAAAGCGGTAATTCCCGTTTCGGTTAGGCGATATTGCAGTTTTTTGTTTTGTTTCTAATACAAAAAAATAAAAATATACACGGCTAATAGATACCCTGCTTCAAATAAACGATCAGTTGTGTGTAGTATTGATGAGCATATCTATAAATATGTACATCAATAAAATTAAGATCGATTTATCGATTTAATCAACTTTATAATCGATTATCGAAACATATATTTTAAATAATTGTTTGTTTATTAAGAAAATTGTTAGAAAAGGGTTATTTAAAATATCTGTATTCATTTAATTTAAAATATCTGTATTAATTTGTTTTTAAAGATATTTCTTAATACACAACTCAAAACTAATACTGAATCGAAGAAATTGTAAGCCTAGATTCACGCTTATTTCAATAAGTGTTTTGTACTCAATTAGAAATTGCGTAAATAAGCCACAGTGAAATGCAATTGAAATGTTTTAAAGAAAATGGTTTAAATGCTATACTAAAGCTTAGAAATGTAATTACTGCTGATACCCTTTTAGTTTTATTATACAGGGTATAATTAGTTATGTATCTTATAGCTGAGATCACAGCAGTCTTCTTCTTTCTTATTTATTTATATATTTTTTATCTTCGTTTTTATTTTTTTGCCTTTTGAGAAATTGCTCAAGTGAACTTAAGAGTCGGGCAGCACATTTGAAAAGAAAAAAAAAAAACTGGTTTTGGTTTCCTCAAAATTTGAACGTTAGTTACTCGCCGCTCTGATCCCATAAACTTTGTGTAGCCCCAGCTGGATTTACGGCCGTGCCAAGGTAAGGCCGAGATTTACTTAGAAGCTCGCATAAGCCGAATGCAAAGGCAAAAGAGCTGACGCTAAAAAACTGAAGCTAAAACTGAAGCTAAAGCAATTGAAAGCACTTGTTAACTCGATTTCCAGTATCCAGATTAAAAACGGGCCCTCGTGACTTGACTTCAAATTGGAATGCGAGAATATGAGAATTCGAATTGGAATTGAGAATTGAAGTTGAAGTCGGTAAAAACTTCGTGATTACGTGTAGTACGCATGATGCGTACTTTATATACATATGTACATATGTATGTGTGTATGTATGTATGTATGTAAGTATTCTTCGCACGCACAATAAATTGCGCAACACTTTCAAGTATCTTTGTATCTCCGGCTGCCCAAGTATCTTTGGTCTCTGTCTCCGACTCAGTATCTCTGTCGCTATCTCTCTCTGTGTTTTGTTTGATCTCTGTTCGCGTAGTACTCATTACTTCTTAGAGCGCCCAGCCGGCTCAAGTGTTTGTTTTTATTTACGAGCACGCGTAAGAAATGCCCAAAGATATTTTCTGATTTCGCTTCGTTTATTCTCTACCCTGTAACCAATTAAATTGGGTTAAAAGCGAGGCATCTCCAACTCGATAAATAGCCAATAACATTAAATAAGTTATTAAATATATATTATAGATACTATAGCAGACCTTGAAAAATATTGTATAAGATTGTGATTAAAATAATATTCGAATTTAATATTAAATTCAAGTGCGAAAGTTTTTGGAATTTAGATAATTTCGCAATTTCTCAACTTGAAATGAAATTTAATGTACATATTTCAGTTCGAATTATTTTATCCTACTTTCTTTAAGATAAACTGTACAATCTAATGTACTTATTGATATATATTTTGTATATATGTATGCAACATTGCCAATTGATTCTTTAATCAAAATAACAATTCAATGGTAAATGATAAAGAAACATATTTTTTTATATTATTAATTATACTCTATATAAACTAGCATTTGTTGCAGTCTCAAGTACAGGGTATCTGGCTGCTTATTTGCTTTTCTACTTTATATTTATAATGATATGCATATGTCTTTGCTCTGGCAATCTGTGAATCTCGACTAGTCCATGGCACAGACGTCATCAATTGCCCCCCGCGCTGACCTTTGGATCCAATCTTCTAAGCCGCACTTCGCATAGCTCAAGCAATTGTAGCGAATTTAAAGCAATTTCGATTACTTAATTCGAATATCGGCAACGATTAATTAATGAAAGATGACGATGTTCCAGCCCTAAAAGGCACCCCACCCATGGTTGACCCACAAATACGCCGTATCTAACTGTAATTGTAACTGTAATTTGAACAGTAAGCAATGTGTGAAGTTTATGAATGAAACCGTCTTCGATATTGTTTACGTAATTCGATTTAATGCACTTCGAGAAAGCCGAGTCTGATAAGACAACAAAAAAACAAAAATCCCCCCCCCAACCGCCAAATAAACAAAACTTTATTGAATTCTGCCTTCATTTGGAGTGCAATTGAAAATGTGAATTGCATTTCTTGAATTGCGAATACTAATATTGCACATAGTTAAATAAGAAGCGTTATTAGTAAATAGAGTAAATCGATGAAAAAAATGGGTATCAAATTCGCTTTTAATTCATTTTTGATTGAAGAAAGAAAGAAAGGAATTCACAAGTAAGATATCAAACATTTCTCAACTCCGAAAAGAACAAAGCAGAAGCTATTTTAAATATAGAAAAATTGCTAAATTAAATATGTGTTAAATTTGCCTGAAACTGAATTTATTACTAAATAATTGAATAATAATTTTAACAAATTTGCATCAATAGCAATTAATAAACTTTTACAGTTTAGGAACATTATTAAAATAGATTTAAATTTGAATCAGTTGCATCAATTTAGTAGCATAAATATATTTTCCAAGTATTTTGAAAATATTTCAACTAAAAATGTTGAATTTTGCAATAGTGAAATGAAAAAGGAAGCAAAACATTCAGCAATTGATTTTTTATTTGGTTTTAATTAAGTCGTTAAGGCTGAAAAACGTGCGGAATGCGCTTTTAAATTGTTGCCAACTTTTTATGCCCCTGCAGCGGGCATTATAAATTTGTTATGAAGTATGCAACAGCAGAAGGAAGAAATCACGTAAAGTGTTGAGTAATATATAAATTAAGTATTAGTTTTGGAATTATTTTGGCAAGAATAACATATATTTTTAAGTGAGCGAGATCGGGGAACTATATTATATGGCAGCCACAGCGAAGAGCTATTCGAAATTAATTCTTTGTTTGCTGAAAGTAATTTTTTGCAAGCAATTTTAACAATCAACAATATTAATCGAATATTACATATAGCTAGCATATATCTACAGGAAATTGAATTTTTGTGTAGCAATTTTTGCATTTTTTTTATATATTATATATTATATTATTTTGCAGGAAACTCTTCACTTGACTGATTTTGAACCAGTGTGCCTGGTTAATGAATTGTAATGTGACTTTGAGAGATTCGTGACAATGTCACAGGCACATTAAAGCTAACGTCTTCAACTTGGGTCTTCAACATTTTAGTCATTTTGTTGTTGTTGTTGTTGCTGTTGTTGTTTTGTGCGATGTGATATTGATTGATTTAATGGACGCACCATAAATGGTGTCATTTCCAGTGATTAGCTGGCAGCAGGTTGGTCACGTCATCGTGTGGCCACTGTACTAACAATATTTCTCTAAAACAGCAAAATTGCCTTGTCTCTGAATGGATGACGTCACGGCCAACTAACTTGAACTGAGTTTAAAGTTAACCTCTTCACTTGCATATTGTGTGTGAGTGTGTGCGTGAGAGAGTATGTGTGTGTGCGTGTGTGTGTGCGTGTGTGCAATCGCATAGCTTGTGCAATTGCAGTTGCAAAATCGCCGCTAAATTGATAATTGAGTGTGTGCGTATCAAATTTCACTCACTGTGCGGTCGCAACCAGCAATGCAATCAACAGGTGAACTACTAACCCAGCTTTACAATTTACATACCTAACCCCACCACCACCACCAACACCAGCACCAGCACAGCCTGCCTGAATTTTATATTTCCATACATACATACATGCACAAATATAGAGCGGGTAGTCAGATATCATATATAGCCGCCAATTTCGATTACACAGATGCCTGCGCACACAACGATTTCTGTTCAATTGACAGCCATATTTAAAAAAGCACACAGAGAGAAAATCTGACTACAATTATGCATTTAAAATACTGAGTGTAGAATCATACATCACATATACATAAGTATTATGTACATATCAAGTAAATGAGTACGAATATTTGAAATATATTTTTGTTAATTTCTTTGTATATAGATATATTCTAAATTTTTTAAAGATTATATATTTCAAATCATCAACAACTCATACAGTAGAAGTTTCTAAAATCTTAAATCAAGTTCTAGATATTTAAATCTAATATCAAAGTATATAAATTTCTATATTAGTTAACTAAAATACCCAAATGCTCGCACTTCAGAAATCGATGTATGTTTCAATTTGCTGACTTTTAATCTTAGTAAGAAATCAAGTTTCAAATGTGGCGCTTTTAATACGAAATACTTGATTTTTTCTTGTTTGAATCAATACAAATACAATTCATATGAATTGTTTTTTGTTTTTAAAATTCTTATGCCTATTTTAACTAAAATATTATTATTGACAATGTTTTTGTTTTAAGAGTTTTCAAGTGGGAATTAGAATTTAGCACAGAGTTTTTCTCTGAGTGTATTGTACTATAGTATACTATATATTCAAGTGCTTCGGTAGCTCTCTATGGGCGCCGGCTTAAATGATTACTGGCGATTACAGCAGCCGCCCATACACCAATTTATACAATCTACACACAGACGCACACACAGATACACACACACACACA